>CM056050.1:241024031-241174031 GCA_029574335.1 Rana kukunoris
TGCTTCAGCTCATGTCGGAAAACATTGTTGAAACCGAGGTGAAAATGACGTGATTGTCACGCAATGCCCTATTCGCAAACGACTTAGTAAAACAACGTAACCGACAGAAAAAGACAATGCTGACCCGACGCCATACTTAACATGGCATACGACAGAACTTCGTAAGCCTACCTTAGTCATATAGCAGGGGTAGGTTTACGCTAAAAACTTTCGGGAATCGACGTATTAGGCTCATTTGCATAGGCAAATGAGAAATCAACCTAAAGGCCACCTAGCGGCCAGCGAAGGAATTACATCTAAGATCGGATGGTGTAAGTGTCTTACACCTGTCGGATCTACGCCGTATCTATGCGTAAGTGATTCTAGGAATCACACGCATAGATACCCGGACAAAAAAACTGTTTCTTGAGATACACCGTCGTATCTCTTTTGAGAATCTGGCCCATAGTGCCGGTGCTTCTGTATGATGTTAAATATAAATATAGGGCCAGATTCACAGAGCCCTTACTCCTGTCTAACTCGCATTAGACTGGAGTACTTTCAAATTACACGCGTTTTTTCACTACTCTGAAACCTCAAACCATACGGCTGCGGGCTTCAATCCGACTGGCTTACGTGTTCGTACACCTTCGGATCTACGCTGCAATAAATTTGCGGCTGCTGGGTGGAGTTCCCGTTGTTTTCCGCGTCGGGGTATGCAAATGAGCTTTTGCCGACGATCCACGAAGTTACGAACGTCTATCGCAATCTCTTACGGCATCTTTAGTCATCTTTTTGCTGCGTAAAATTATACCAGCTTTTTGCTGGTCTAATATTAGACAGCCCATGTTAAGTATGGCCGTCGTTCCCGCGTCGAATTTCAACGTTTTCCAACGTCTTTTTTTATTTTTTACGTAAGTCGTCCGGGAATAGGAATGTCCATAAACGACGCTACTCAAACCAAAAATGACGTAACAACGTTATTTCGCGCAATGCACAGCGGGAAATTTCTAAACGGAGCATGCGCAGTTCGATCGCCGCGGGGACGCGCCTAATTTAAATGCTTCACGCCCCATAATCGCGTATTTCGATTACGCGGCGAGAAATACACAGATTTTGTACCGTAAGGGACAAAATCTACCAGAATTCGGCGTATAGCCTGGTAAAATACGGCGGCGTAGTGTATCTCCGATACTCTGCGCCAATGTAATTGTATCTGAATCTGGCCCATAGTATGTGCCTTTGCATTAATTAATTAGTAATTAATTGTATTAGGTTAGTATTAGGTTATCATCATCCTCCTTTGTGATGCTACACCTCCAGTCACCCCTAAGTGATTTGAAGCATGTTTCCAGAAGCGCTTCAATGTTTGACAACAAATTTTGGTGTTATTGTATTGTGCCCATTCACATCTGAGCTCAACATTCAGAAAGGTCGAAAAATGAAAATTTACACTTATTGCCAATCATCCATAATATGTAAACTAGAAAAGAGAGGGGGAAAAACCCCAAGGCTCGGACTATATGGGCCAGACATGGAGGGTAGTGACCATTTTATAAAATTCATGAACTTGTATAATATGTGTAATAAAATTTTAGAAATTTTATAAATGGTCTCTACTCTCCATGTCTGGCCTTTGTATTTTTCTCCTTTCCTTTCTAGCATTCAGAAAAGGTCCAGGAGCTTTTTGGGGCATATTTATATGTTCTTGGCGCAATATATCAATAGGTGTAGCTAAAAAGCACATAAAGCATTTTCCTAGTAACTAGCTTTCTATTGGCTAAAAAAATGATAGCCTGAAAATACCTGAAAAATTTACAAAAAAAGCTACAAGATTACACGAAGATGCCAATGCTCAAGTGTAAGTCCAGGTACTAGCAAAGGGTACCTAATAAAGTGTCGGGTGAGTGTATATGTAAACCCAAGCAACAAAATCTAATAAAAGTTTAAAGAGTCAAGGTCATTTCAAAAACCATTTTCAGTATTTTTTTTTTTTAATCTGCAGCTTTCGTAAATAATACCTGGTTGTTCAGGTACTTCCTGTCATAAGGTAACGTTTCTCTGTAAATGTCTCCCAAATATGCTACTGTGTTGTCACCTTGTCACACAGGCATCTGATAAAGACATTAAAATGGTATTAAACCAAAACTAAAAATGTATTATATTGAAGCTAATCATTAGATGTGGTGGTTGCATTCATTTTCTTTTTCCCCTCTGTTTTCTCCTGATGATCAGGCCAGTAACACACCTCCTGTATTAGAGTGCCCCCACTCTAGATAAAGGAGCAACAGGGACACCTTTGGAGAGCAGCATTATCAGTTTGGGGGAGGGGAATGTTAGATGTACTAGCAGATTTGGATACACTGACAAAATAAAGTCAAATTTCAGCTTACCATTTTTAAGCAGTTAAGCCTCGGCCGTGTGTACGCTCTCGGCGAGCCCCGCGGGTCGCCGAATCTGACGGCCGGCAGAGAACCTCGACGGGCGGAACGATGTGTTCCGCCCGTCGAGTTTCTCTGCCGTGTGTACGCGGCATTACAGCAAGCATTTTTTTCCCTTTTAGGATAAACATTTTACATGAATAAATAATAGCTGATCATTTTAAGCATCCCTCTCAGGCCGCGTACACACGACCGGTTTTCTCGGCGGAATCCATCAAGAAACTTGATGGGAAACATATTCTGCCGAGAAAACCGGTCGTGTGTAAATTTTTCGCCGAGAAAACTGTCGAGAAACTCGTCGAGCCAAAAAGAGAGCATGTCTTCTTTTTCTTCGACAGGAATGGGAAAAATTGGCTCGACGAGTTCCTCGACAGCCGAACGAGAAACTCAACGAAACGACAGTTTCGCTCGTTGAGTTTCTCGGACGTGTGTACGCGGCCTCAGTGTTAAATGGTTTGCCTCATCCCTGTAACTGCTACATCTGCAGGACAGCTTGTTCTGTTAAAAATCAACAGACGTACTGACTAGATCACCGGGGGAAAATAAAGGACAGAAAGCCTAAAAAGGAAAGCTAATGCAGCCATCGCATCTTATGCCTAGTACACACGATCAAAAGAGTGCCAGGAAAATCGAGGGCCAAACCGGGAACCGGCTCGGTCCCTTTTCCCCTGTACACATGGCCAGTTTTCCCGACAGGAAAACTGACAGGAGAACTTTGGTCGGGAAAACCAGCCGTCTGCTCCCTCGCAGTGTTTCCCACTGCGATCTGTGGCGAGAAAAAAGAACATTTTTAAACCGCAGTTTTCCTGTCAGGAAAACTGCTAAGGAGCACACACACACGTCCGGTTTTCCCGGCCAAAGGAAAACACGTCCGTTTTCCCGGAAGGAAAAACAATTGCGTGTATTATTCATAAGAATTGGTAAGCTGCAACACAACAAATGTTTGCTTTTGGATTTAACGCTAAGTGGTTAATTCAACACTCATTATACCGGCCATGAAATCCGCCTTTAGAAATTACATGCCGGCATTACTGACAGAAAGTGGCTGCAAAGAGGCAACAAAGAATTTAAAAAAAGTTGAAAAATGGTAATTTATGTAGATTTTTTTTTTTTTTATGATAAACAGTGCAGGGTTTACAGGCTTTAACTTGCATCTTTTGCATGTTTCAGACTATTTTCCTAACTGTTCAGTGTTCCTTTTCCAGGAAACTGCATGTAACACTCACCTCTCCTACCTAGGATTAGTGATGAGCGGAATACGCCATATTCTATTTCGCGATATTTCACGAATATATAGAAGAATATTCGCAAAATATTCGCTAATATCGAATATTTGTGATATTTTATAAAAAAAATTTTATAAAAATTTCGCTAATGCGAATGCGAAATTGATTGCGAAATTCTCGTCAACACGCGAAAACGGAGATCATTTCCTGGATTACTAAACTAATATGCACTAAACACTAACTCTACTTACACAAACTTATATGACTAAACTAAAGCTAATTTTTTTTTATTTTTTTATACACAAAACACAGAAGGGCAGAGAAAGTATTTGCGAATATTCGTAATACGAATATTCGCAGTGCGAATTTTCGGCAACATAAAAGGATCGCCTCAGCTACTCGGCCCAGGGTCTCTAATCATACCAGCAATGCTTTTAGACGTCGATGGAGATCACTAGGATGTGATCTGTTTTAAAAATAAATTAGAAAAAATAGGAATATTCGCAATATCAAATATTCACCGCGATATTTCGATTTATTCGCGAATACTCGAATATGCAATATTCATAATGAATATTCGCAATGCGAATATTCGTGAGCAACACTACCTAGGATCAAGTGGCTGGTCTCTTAGCCAGTTCCTTGGCCAATCAAGAGACAGCAGCAGTGTTTTATTAACATGTCGCTAGCCACAGTCTTACTTGAGTTTCTGTCCCTCTCCATACCTCTCAAGTCCTAGTGTTCTCTCCAGTCCTTGTGCCTCCAGAGCTTCTCTGTACACCTTCATGTCTTCAGAAAACCCCTATGCCACCTGCATGCCCCACTCTGCCTCTAGCACACCTTGTTGTGCTTTCATGTCTCCTGTGAACCTCTGTGTCTCCAGTATGCCTCTGTGAGCCTCTGTGTCTCCAAGTGCATCGGTGAGCTTCCCTTGTGCATTTCTGTCACTCCTGTGTCTTCATGCAACCAGAGTTGCAGTGGTCAGACCTGCTACACTCTCCAACAGTACTTTGCCTTTAGGCCTGATTCACACCTATGCAAGTTGCAGTTTGCATATTCCAGGTGCCTTTAGCGTTTTTCAATATACTTTTTTGATCCAGTGAAGTCTATAAAACCAAAAACCAGAAAAAAGTCCCTGGCCCTTTCCATAAAATGCACAGTTGTGAACATGACCCATAGGAAACCATGTTAAATAGACTGTAGTGTGTTTCTGCAAAACTGAAAATGCACAAAGAAATGCATAGTTGTGAACCAGGCTTAAGACATTGGTACGCTCCTGCAATCACCTGGTTTGTCCTAGGTCAAGGGTGCCCAACCTTTTGGAGAGCGAGGGCCACTTAATCGACTTAGTAACTGGTCACGGGCCACAATTTGCGGAGCGGGTGGATGGCAGCACACTGTACTCTATAGAGCCCACTCTACTCTTTTTTTGATCGGATTGGAGGTAGACGTTTGTAAAAAGGACACAAGTCCATTTACATCTGCCACTCCTTAGAGGTGAATGGAGGGTCTGATTGGGTCGGACTGACTGTGTGAAGGGGGCCTGAGGCTGCTTTCACTCTGATGCACTGTTGTTTACCCAAACCGCGGGTGCAGCACCCTTTACCTGTGGCTTTCCTGCAGGTCAGCTGCACTTTGCCATAGACTTCTATTATATCCTGTAGGTGTGGTGCACTTTCAGAAAGCTCACCAAACTCGCAGGTAATAGAAGTCTATGGCCCAGTGCAGGTAACCCGCAGGTGCACCTCTGCACCTGCGGATCAGTTTAAAAGCAGCCCAGTAACCATTGCAGAACAGCTATGCCCGTATATATACTGTGATTTTAGTAATAAACTTACCTTTAAAAAAAAAATAGTCTTCTAATCTATTGCATTCCAGAGCAGGAGGTGGCGGGCCACATCAGAGGGCTCCGCGAGCCACATGTGGCCCCCGGGCCACTGGTTGGGCACCCCTGTCCTAGGTGGATATTGACCAATGGCTATGACATTGTATGTAGGTCATCTGTAAGTAAAATGACCACTGTAATATGTCTGTGGTTAGTGCGGTTTTAAGGAAGCCTCTCCTGTTAAAATGTAAAAAAAAAAAAAATGAGGCATCTATTGTTTTACAGAACTAATAACACTAATACTACAGAATATTATTGTGGATCATTTTAACATTGTCATCTGTAGTCTCAGGAACCCTAATAGTATCTAGACCATTTGTAATCATGCAACTTTGTAACAAACAAAAGTAGAGATATATGCAAAACCCTTTTTATCTTTATTTTGGATAGAGTAAGCAATCTGTCAGATTTTTTTCACCATCTGTGTCCCATTGCAGAGATTTCTCTTCACTTCATGTCCCATTGCCAAACAGGAAGGGAAAGGAAATCCCTACAAACAGAATGCATGTCATTGTAAGATTTACCCTCTAGAACTTTTCTGGGGACAATCCAAAATTAAATATTTTATTTACTTTCAATGACAACAGGGCAAATAGAGAGGGTGAATCTCCTTAACGGGGGCACAGACAACAATAAAAGCTGATCGGTTTGTGTAAAAGTTATAGCATTTACAAACTATGGTAAAAATACTGAAATTTGTATTGATTTATTATACTACTAATGGCGGCAATTAGCAACTTATAGTGGGACTGCGATAGTGGGGCTGGCAATCTGACATTAACTGACGCGGGGGGGCACTGACTAACTGCCACTGACATTTCCAGTGACACTAATACACTGATCAGTGCTAAAAATATTCACTGTAACAGTATTAATGACACTGGCTGGGAAGGGGTTAACATTGAGGGCGATAGAAGGGGTTAAATGTGTGCCTAATAATGTTTAGTGTGTTTACTGTGTGCTGTTTTTACTAAGCAAGGTGTCAGTTTTTACTCTCTGCTTTGCAGGGAGAGAAAGAGGGGCACATTGACACTGTACAAAGGGAGCTCTGTGTTGTTTGCTGACACAGGGCTCTCTTCCATCATTTCCTGAGCCGATCAGTGAGTGCTAACCATTAATCATTGGCTGCGACCTGTTAATCGGCATGTGTTGCAACAAATGGCAGCACAGTCTTCTGGGTCAGCATTCGTGAGTTTCTTCCCAAACATAGACCCCATTCTACTGTCTCTTTTTGTCTGTGGACAGATAAATCAGTATATAGACAGTATATAGACATATAACTGTCTGACCAAAACTACAGTTCATGAACCAGCTAAGTGGCATTTAGGGACCCTAACTCCCAATCCTCTTCTGCCATGAAAGTACTCTCCTTAAATGTAATCAGGAAGTCTATTTACTACCGTGTTCTTACAATGCTTATGTAGATATATGCTTCTTTTACACCTAGATATTGTTAATGAACTAGACTGGGGAGTAGCCAGGTCTGGATAACATAGCTTGTAAACTCTGTACCCAAAGCATAGCTTCTAACTGTCTCTTTTTTTAGACCAAATCCATATGTCCCTCATACAGCCTCCAATGTCAATTTTTTTGGCCTGATGTGCACATCTGTATACAAAATGTACTATTTTACTGCCAAAGGTGTTATGCTGCACCCCACCTCTATGTTACTGAATTTTTATTTTGAAAAGTCTATATAAATATAATTTCAGAAAGTTGGGAGGTGTGGGAAAGTTGGGAGGTATGGGAAAGTTGGGAGGTGTGAGAAAGTTGGGAGGTATGGGAAAGTTGGGAGGTGTGGGAAAGTTGGGAGAAGTGGGAAAGTTGGGAGGTATGGGAAAGTTGGAAGGTATGGGAAAGTTGGGAGGTGTGAGAAAGTTGGGAGGTATGGGAAAGTTGGGAGGTGTGGGAAAGTTGGGAGGTGTGGGAAAGTTGGGAGGTATGGGAAAGTTGGGAGGTATGGGAAAGTTGGGAGGTGTGAGAAAGTTGGGAGGTATGGGAAAGTTGGGAGGTGTGGGAAAGTTGGGAGGTATGGGAAAGTTGGAAGGTATGGGAAAGTTGGGAGGTGTGGGAAAGTTGAAAGGTATGGGAAAGTTGGAAGGTATGGGAAAGTTGGAAGGTATGGGAAAGTTGGTAGGTATGGAAAAGTTGGGAGGTGTGGGAAAGTTGGTAGGTATGGGAAAGTTGGAAGCTATGGGAAAGTTGGGAGGTTTGGGAAAGTTGGAAGGTGTGGGAAAGTTGGGAGGTGTGGGAAAGTTGGTAGGTATGGGAAAGTTGGAAGGTATGGGAAAGTTGGGAGGTGTGGGAAAGTTGGAAGGTATGGGAAAGTTGGAAGGTATGGGAAAGTTGGGAGGTGTGGGAAAGTTGGGAGGTATGGGAAAGTTGGGAGGTGTGGGAAAGTTGGGAGAAGTGGGAAAGTTGGTAGGTATGGGAAAGTTGGAAGGTATGGGAAAGTTGGGAGGTGTGGGAAAGTTGGAAGGTATGGGAAAGTTGGAAGGTATGGGAAAGTTGGGAGGTGTGAGAAAGTTGGGAGGTATGGGAAAGTTGGGAGGTGTGGGAAAGTTGGGAGAGAGTGGGGGAAGTTGGGAGGTATGGGATGGGAAGTTGGAAGGTATGGGAAAGTTGGGAGGTGTGAGAAAGTTGGGAGGTGTGGGGAAAGTTGGTAAAGTTGGGAAAGTTGGAGGTTGGGAGGTTGGGAGGTGTGAAGTTGGGAGGTATGTTGGAAAGTTGGGAGGTATTGGGAAAGTTGGGAGGTTGGGAAAGTTGGGAGGTATGGGAAAGTTGGGAGGTGTGGGAAAGTTGGGAGGTATTGGGAAAGTTGGAAGGTATGGGAAAGTTGGTTAGAGGTGTGGGAAGTTGGAAAGTATGGGAAAGTTGGGAAGGTATGGGAAAGTTGGGAAATTGGTATGGGAAAGTTGGGAAGGTATGGGAAAGTTGGGAGGTTGGGAAAGTTGGTAGGTAGGTTGGGAAAGTTGGAAGGTATGGGAAAGTTGGGAGGTTTGGGAAAGTTGGAGGTGTTGGAAAGTTGGGAGGTGTGGGAGAAATGGGTGAAGGTTGGGAAATTGGGGTGTTGGGAAAAAGTTGGAAGTTGGTGGGAAAGTGGGAAGTGGGAAGGGAAAGTTGGAAGTTGGGAGTTGTGGGAAAGTTAAGAAAGTTGGGAGGTGGTGGTTTGGGAAAAGGTATGGGAAAGTAGGAAGGTATGGGAAAAAGTTGGAAGGTAATGGGAATTGGGGAAAGTTGGGAGTGGGAATGTGTTGGAAAGTATGGGAAATTGGTCTAAATAAATTTCAATGCAAAGCAGTTGCAGTCAGGGTACACCCCATTCAAAGTACTATGGTCCTGATCTTCTCTCTTGCAAAAGTCTGTTTAACTGTTAAGCCCTGTACACGCGATTGGTTTGTCCGATTAAAACAGAACGATGGACTGTTTTCATCAGACAAACCGATCATGTGTGGGCCCCATCAGTTTGTTTTCCATCGGTGAAAAAAAAAATAGAACATGTTTTAAATTTTTCCTATGGATAAAAAAAAACGATAGAAAAAAAGATCGTCTGTGTGGAAGTCCTTCGGTCAAAAATCCACGCATGCTCAGAATAAAGTCGATGCATGCTCAGAATGCATTGAACTTCATTTTTCTCAGCACGTCGTAGTGTTTTACGTCACCGCGTTTTGGCACGGTCGGATTTTTGACTGATGGTGTGTAGGCAAGACTGATTAAATTCAGCTTCATCGGATATCCGACGAAAAAAAAAATCCATCGGATTAGATTCCATCAGATATCCGATCGTGTGTACGAGGCTTTAGGTGATTGTTGATTAGCTTCTTTCCATTAATCTTTTAAATAGTTTTGAGCAGAACTAAACCCAACAATTTACCACTTAAGGACCGCCGCATGTACATTTACGTCAGCAGAATGGCACGGACAGGCACATTGGCGTACCAGTACGTCCCTGCCTTGACGTGGGTCGGGGTCTGATCGGGATCCCCCCGGGTACATGCAACGGTCCCGGTGGCTGTGCGAGCGATTCGTGCTGAGGGGGCGGCAGTTCCTTTTTGTCCGCTCCCTCCGGATCGCTCCCAGCCAATGCGCGCGCTCGCCTGTGTTTCACTTCCTCCTCCTGTGTAAACACAGGAAGAGGGAAGTGATGTGATCTCTGCTCTTTGCGTTTTTTTCAACCGCCGCTGAGGAGACATCACATCACATAGTAAGTCTGCACAACACTACACTGACACCAGGAAACGCATGCACATTAACCCCTTGCAATCACCCCCCCTCCCCCCTGTCACAGTGTAACTGAATGCAGTGATCATATATGTATGATCACTGCATTTAGTGTCAGTGTGACAGGCAGTTAGTGTTAGGTCCAGGGTAGCCCCCGTACCCCCCCTAATAAAGTTTTAACCCCTTGATCACCGCCCTAGTTAACCCTTTCACTCCCTATTGCCAGTGTCACTAAGCGATCATTTTTCTGATCGCTGTATTAGTGTCGCTGTTCCCGCTAGGTAGCTAATTTTTCTTTTTATTATGAATTTTTTTTTACTAAAGACATGTGGCTTAATAAATTTTGGCCTAAATGCTTGACTAAAATTTAGTTTATTTGATTTTTCTTATAACAAAAAGTAAAAAATATTGGGTTTTTTTTCAAAAATGTCGCTCTATTTTTGCATATAGCGCAAAAAATAAAAATCGCAGAGGCGATCAAATACCACCAAAAGAAAGCTCTATTTGTGGGAAGAAAAGGACGCAAATTTTGTTTGGGAGCCACGTTGCACGACCGCGCAATTGTCTGTTAAAGCGACACAGTGCCTAGTTGTAAAAACCCCTTGGGTCATTTACCAGCATATTGGTCCGGTCCTTAAGTGGATAACTGTCTCCCAAAACCGTTATACACATGATATGCCGTGAATTAAAATTGTCACAGTTCCTTGCGCTCTCAAGTGAACTGTCAAGCTATCAAATGGCTGTTGTCATAACTGATCACATGATCAACACCATGGCGACTATGGATCAAACATAGGCTAAGATGGCAGTTTCCTTGGCTGTAAAGAATAGGAGGGGTTAGAACAGTTTTAACCCTTTTACTGCCACCAATATACATCATATGGCGGCTGACATGAGGACTGCAGGCTGTCTGATAGAAGCGTTTCAGTAGCTGTGCAGCCACTGGACTTCTACCACATTCCTTTATAACAATCGCCTCCACTGCGTTCATCAGGTGAGACATCAGGGGTCTTTTGGATCCCCTGATGTCCCATTAAATAGAGCTTGTCACCAAAATATCATCACATTGGAGACATTTTGTCCCCTATGTGCTAAAAAAAGTTTAGAAAAAAAATATTGAAAATATGGATTACCAAGCGTCAATGTTTCATGTGTACACACAAATTTCTGATTTGACATGTTTGGTATCTATTTACTCCTCATGCAACCTTGTCTTTTATATTTTACAAAAAAAAAAAAAATGGGCAATATATGTTTTTTTATGTTCCCTTTAATGAACTTTTTACTGATATTTTACGTCTCATAAACCATTGTGCTTATATTGTGTGATATAAAAAATAGGAACTACCACAATTTTATTCTTTACATTGTCTTTTTTTAAGAAACTATATAATTTTTGGGGGGTTTATTTAATGCAGAAAAGTCTCTGGAAGCAAACGGGTTAAAGGTCAGTTGATTTAATCAGAGTGGAGGATAAGAATCCCAGTAACAGTGTATTCTGTACTGATTAAAAACAAGGCACAAAAGCTTGCTGAAATCTAAGTTAAAAAGCACTCAGGGTATTCTTCCAGAAACACAGGTGGCAAAATAATGGTTACTTGTATATCAAAATGCATTTAAGGAGTGATATTACTTTTAGGCAGCTTGAGTTACTGTGACATTTAGAGAGAGCCTGTATTCAGCTGTGGCAGGAAGGTTTGGGAGGCTCTTGCATGTATGTACAGGTTCCTCAAGGTGGCAGCACTTCGTACCTGCAACGGTTTGCCTCTTCCTTCCATATCCTTTTTTTAAAGCGCAGTAATGCCGCGTACACACGGTCGTTTTTTTGCGATGAAAAAAAACGACGTTTTTTAAAACGTCATTTAAATTGATCGTGTGTGGGCAAAACGTCGTTTTTTGTCTTCAAAAAAACGACCAAAAAAAAATTCCAACATGTTTGAATTTTTTGTGTCGTTTTTCAAAACGTCGTTTTTTGTTTCACAAAAAGTCACCGTGTGTAGCAAAAACGTCGTTCAAAACGACGTTTTTCAACCCGCGCATGCCCAGAAGCTGGTTATGAAGCGAGCTTCAATGGAAAAGAGTGGTGAACGTAACCTCGCTTTTTGTGAAAAAACGATGGTGTGTATGCAAAATTGTCTTTGAAAAGTGACGTTTCAAAAACGTTGTTTTTTACTTCACAGAAAACGTCGTTTTTTTTTCATCGCAAAAAACGACCGTGTGTACGCGGCATTACACTTCAAAGTGGAACTTCCACATATCCGTCTCCTCCCCCTCTCTGGCACCTTTCGGTGGGGGGGTACCTGTCCCCACTTCCGTGAGAGGGGGTGTTTCGTCAGATATGACGACCCGTCAGAATGTGTAACGGAAGTGACGTTTTGTCGCCATCATCTTGCTACACCCCGCACTACTCCACAGTAAAGATACACTGAAAAGGGGGTAAGCGGATATCTTGTTACACCCACCAGAGTTTTGCATTTCACATATTTTTTAACAGTAAACTGAGTTTATATTGTGAAATACCGTACTTAAAACTCAGTCTGACTGTACAGATTTGAATTTTAAAAGCTGCGACAAGCCTGCTGATCTTACAGGTTTGTTTGTCAATCTGACGGAAGTTTGCTGCTTTTAAAATTCAACATGTAAACAGTAAGGCCTTGTACACACGACCGGATTCCTCGACAGAATCCATCGAGAAATTTGGTGGAGAGCTTTTTTGCCGAGGAAACCGGTTGCGTGTATGTTTTTCATCGAGGAAACTGTCAAGGAACTCGACGCGCAAAAAAAAGAGCAAGTTCTCTTTTTCCTCGACGGGAGTCCAAATTGGCTTGTCGTGGTCCTCGTCGGGCTGCTTTTCGACTAGAAACTCGAGCGTGTGTATGCTAAGAAACCTGCGCACCTTCTGTAAAAGTAGCGTTTGTAATGGAAATAGCACATTTGTCACACTGTAACAGACTGAAAAGTGAAAATGTCTCTTACCAAACTTTTCAGTAACATGAGATTAGCAAAAGCAGCCCCAAGGGTTGTGCCAGTGGAATCGAACTTCCCCTGCCGTAGTATGTGGTGAAGTCACCGCTTTTGAGAACAAGGAGATTTGGTCTTGACTGTGTGTACGCAAAGATAGCTTGTCAAGTTCCTCGACAAGCCTAACAAGGAACTCGACGAGGAAAACAATGTGTTTCGCCCGACAAGTTCCTCGGTCGTGTGTACGAGGCCTAAGACAGAGTTGTAATTCCTGTATTTGACTATATAAACTCAATTTAATGTTAAAAATAAATAAAAAATGCAAAACTCTGGTGGGTGTAACAAGATGCCCACTTGCCTCCTTCTCAGTGTATCCTTACAATGAATGAGTGCGAGGTGTAGCAAGATGGCGGCGACAAAATGCCACTTGTGTTACACTTTCTGACGGGTCGCCTAATCTGATGAAACAGGGTCCACACCCAACAGTCGACCCGAAGATCAACTGGGGTGCCGACATTGCGGGCTGCCTGGACAGGTAAGTATCCATATATTAAAAGTCAGCAGCTATAGTATTTGTAGCTGCTGACCTTTCACTTTTCACATGAGTGAGTCTTGACTAGGGATGAGCTGAACACCCCCCCCCCCCGTTCGGTTCGCACCAGAACCTTCGAGCGTTCGCGCAAACATTTAGAACCCCATTGACGTCTATAGGACTCGAACATTCAAATTCAAAAGTGCTCATTTTAAAGCCTTATATGCAAGTTATTGTCGTAAAACGTCTTTGAGAACCCGGCTCTTGCCCGAGGGAACATGTATCAATGGAGAAAAGTTTAAAAAACTGTAGTTTTTTCAGGAGCAGGACTCCTGAAAAAACTACTGTTTTTAAAACTTTTTTTCCATTGATACATGTTCCCTCGGGCAAGAGCCGGGTTCTCAAAGACGTTTTCACAGGTAAACTATAGACATCCAGCAGGTACAGTATTTAAAGGAATTTTTTTTTTTTTATTATTATTTAAGCATCATTAACCACTTAAGACCCGGACCTTTAGGCAGCTAAAAGACCCGGCCAGGTTTTGCAATTCGGCACTGCGTCGATTTAACAGACAATTGCGCGGTCGTGCGACGTGGCTCTCAAACAAAATTGGCATCCTTTTTTTCCCACAAATAGAGCTTTCTTTTGGTGGTATTTGATCACCTCTGCGGTTTTTATTTTTTTGCGCTATAAACAAAAATAGAGCGACAATTTTGAAAAAAATGCAATATTTTTTACTTTTTGCTATAATAAATATCCCCCAAAAATATATAAAAAAGTTTTTTTTTTTTCCTCAGTTTAGGCCGATACGTATTCTTCTATCTATTTTTGGTAAAAAAAAATCGCAATAAGCGTTTATCGGTTGGTTTGTGCAAAATGTATAGCGTTTACAAAATAGGGGATAGTTTTATTGCATTTTTATAAAAAAAAAAATGATACTACTAATGGCGGCGATTTTTTTCATGACTTCAATATTATGGAGGACACTTTGGACAATTTTGACACATTTTTGGGACCATTGTCATTTTCACAGAAAAAAATGCATTTAAAATTAAAATTGCAGTTTGGGAGTTAACCACAGGGGGCGCTGAAGGGGTTATGTGTGACCTAATATGTATTTACAACTGTAGGGGGTGTGGCTGTAGGTGTGACGTCATTGATTGTGTATCCCTATAAAAGGGATCACACGATCGATGACGCCGTCACAGTGAAGAACGTTTTTACTCACGGCTCTCCCCGTTCTTCAGCTCCGGGGACCGATTGTGGGACTCCAGCGGCGATCGGGTCTGATTTTTTCGTGCTATGATTGGCCAAGCATTCAGGTCATAGTGCATGCTTGGCCAATCATCAGCGCGCAATGCCGCAGTGAATTATGGGCCGTGACGCGCCACTCGAATTTGGCGCGAACGGCCCATAACGTTTGAATTTCGAATGAACGGTCGAACTGGCATGCTGAGCCTATGAATAAAGTGTGGGCTGTCTTTGGAGGATCCAGAGGGATTGGAAAAGCCATTGCCAAGCTACTAGTTCAAAAAGACTATAAAGCGGCTATTATTTAAAAAAATCTGGAAGCCGTCTCAGCCGGAGAACTTAAAGAGAGCCACTGGATGCTGGGACCTGTGGGACTTCAGTGAAGGATCAGGCTGACGGTGGGACGCTGAGTCACAGTGGTGTTGATCGTTGCCATTCAAACCAGCAGGTGTATTATCAGGCTTATTTCAGCCTCTTAAAGGTGAGAGGCTTGTATTTACGTTCACACTGGGGTGTTTTATCTGCACAGCTACACTGATTTGAACGTGCGGTGGACTGCAGATATTGATTCAGCACTTATGCACTTTGGACTTCTTTCTATTTCAGCATATATTGGATTTCTATGAAGCACTTTGCACTTTGGAATTTTCTGAAGCACTTTTATTTGTTTGATCACTGATTATTATTCACTTAATTTTGGACTTCTTTATTCAGCACATATTGGACTTTACATGAAGCATTTTGCACTTTTGGAATTTCTGCTAGCCTAGAATTATTTATTAGGTGTGTTATTTATTTACATCATATCACTTATTGCACTCCCCTCATCATTGTTGTTGATGTTTGGTGGGACACTGAGGATTAATGAGTGAGACATTATTTTAGTATTATTTATTTTCAATTACCATTGGCAAGCGCCACCATACCCCCTTATTTTCTGATGTTCGAGTCGAACATACGTTCGAATCGAACGCGGAGCTCATCCCTAGTCTGGACATCCTCTTTAAGCAGCACTGAATAGCAAGGTCCCATTCACATCACACCACTGTGCACTGCAGCACACATTTTATCTGTTGACACATGTTCTGGCACATTGCCGTAGGTTATTCAAAATGAACGATCTGCAATGCACCTCAATTTGCAATGTAGGTACTGTTCGCATTATGATGCAATGCATTGATGTAGACAAATGTTGTTGAGGCGTATTGGGGTGCCATTCACACTGAATGGCACTGAAGTGCACAAACGCACAGTGCACATTACAGCAACTCAAAAGGTAGGAGTAGGCCCTAAACAAAAACTTTCTTAAAGATATCCTAGAGGTGCATTTTTTAAGCAGTAAATATCACATTCGCCAAACATTCTCTACAGATGTACTGTATCTTCCTGTGCATGTGTGTTACATTACAGTTACATTACAGTCGTTAATTCACATGTAGTGAATGTTTGATGAATGTCACATTCATCGTTTTATAGATACACAGTTCCACCATAATATTCTGAACACCCACCCAGCAAAACAACCGTGACCCATCGAGGCATGGACTTAATTAGACCTCTGAAGGCATGCTGTGGTATCTGGCATCAAGCCATCAGTGGCAGATCCTTTAGGTTACGAGCTGGGGCCTCCATGGACTGGACTTCCCATGCATTCTGGTGCCATCTCTTCCCCTGGTAAGTAATGCACATGCACCTGGCCATCCACATGGTCTAAATCTAAACATGATTCATCAGAGCAGGCCATCTTCTTTCATTACTCCATGGTCCAGTTTTAATGCCCACGTGCCCATTGTAGGCATTTTTGTGGACACAGCTAAGCATGGGCACCCTGACCGGTCTGCTGCCGCACAGTCCCATACACAGCAAACTGCAATGCACTGTGTGTTCTAACACCTTATCAAAACCAGCATTAACTTTTCTATCAATTTGAGCTACAGTAGCTCTTCTAGTGGATCAGACTACACAAGCCAGCCATCGCTCCTCATGTGCACTAATGAACCTTGGCCACCCAGGACCCTGTCACTGTTTTGGACCACTTTTGGTAGGTCCGGACCACTGCAGACTGGGAACATCCTACATGAGCTGCAGTTTTGAAATTGCTTTAACCTAGTTGTCTAGCCATTGCAAAATGACCCTTGTCAAAATTGCTCAAATCTTTACGCTTAGCCATTTCTTTGCTTTCAACACATAATTCCTTACAATGATCCTACCTCTTCTCTACTCTTTTGCTGTCTATTGTGTCTTAGCGATAAGTATTTTCTTCCCATAGTTGATTGTTTGCTTCAGTTGCACTACCAGTTACTGAAATGCTCCATGAAAGCTCTTTTCATGCTGAGATAATCAAAATGACCACAGCTGATCACAATTGAAAGTCAAATGGCTTTGTGTGCCATGGAGGAGTTAATTCGATACACCTGATTGAGTTTACAAGTCATTTTTTAGAGGGGAGTGATCCTTTTTCCAACTCAGCGATTCTGTTTTAGATTTTTTTCTGACATGTTGGCGTTATATCTTTAACTTCAATGTTATAAATCGCATTAGGTAAATACAGCTGGATAAAACTGTCTTTTTTCATTTCAGGCTGCAAAGCAACAAAATGTGATTGTTTTAAAAAGGGGGGTGATTGTTGTCTATACCCACTGTATATATTACCTTTACCAGCACAGAAAAAGATGACATTTAGTTCAGTCTGCTGTGAATTCTATTGCTCTATGTTTAACCACTTGCTTACTGGGCACATATACCCCCTTCCTGCCCAGGCGAAATTTCAGCTTCCGGCACTGCGTCGCTTTAACTGACAATTGCGCGGTCGTGCGACATGGCTCCCAAACAAAATTGACGTCCTTTTTTCCCCCACAAATAGAGCTTTCTTTTGATGGTATTTGATCGCCTCTGCGGTTTCTATTTTTTGTGCTATAAACAAAAAAAGAGTGACAATTTTGAAAAAAAAAAATATTTTTTACTTTTTCTTATACTAAATATCCCATTTAAAAAAAAAAAAAAAATGTTCTCAGTTTAGGCCAATACATATTCTTCTACATATTTTTGCTTAAAAAAAAAAAATGCAATAAGCGTATAGCGTCAGGTTTGCGCAAAAGTTATAGCGCCTACAAAATAGGGGATATAATTATGATTTTTTTTAAGATTTTTTTTTTTTACTAGTAATGGCGGCGATCTGCGATTTTTATTGGGACTGCGACATTATGGCAGACACATCGGACACTTTTGACACATTTTTGGGACCATTCACAAATATACAGTGAACAGTGCTATACATATGCACTGATTACCGTATAGATGTGACTGGCAGGGAAAGGGTTAACACTAGGGGGGGGTGAGGAAGGGGTTAAATGTGTAACCTGGGAGTGATTCCTACTGTTGGGGGAGGGGACTGACTGGGGGAGGGGACCGATCTGTGTCCCTATGTACAAGGGACACGGCATCGGTTTCCTCTCCCTGACAGGACGTGGATCTCTGTGTTTACACACAGAGATCCAAAGTCCTGCTCAGTTACTGGGCAATCGCAGGTGCCCGGCGGCCATCGCGGCCGCCGGACACGTGCATCGTGTTCCCAGTAACGTGACGGGGGCGCGCGCCCCTTGTGGCTCTAAAAGGCGAGGATGTCATATGACGTCCTGTCAGAATGGAGCTATCGTGCCGCCGTCAATTGCATATGAAACAAAACCAGAGAAATTTCCCAGCTCAACTTACTGACCAGCCTGCAAGCAACCAAATTGACTTGTCGCAGGCTGGTCGGTAAGTTGAGCTTGGAAATTTCTCTGGTTTTGTTTGATATGACTCTTTGCAGCTTCACAGCACCTTGTAAATAGACCCACAGCTTCCTGGGACCTGTGACGTGTCTCAAGAGACTACAGGCGGGAGGGAAGTCAAACTTCTGCTCGGATTGCCTAGAGCTTTAGACGATCTGGGGGGAAGTGGGAGCAGGTACCGGTCAAAACCAGGTATCGCCTCTCTTCCCTCTAAAAAAGGATGTATACAAAAGTTGAGGACTGGGGGGGGGAGGATTGGTGGTTCCCTTTAGTTTTTTTTAAGGTCGCAATTAAAATGATAAAATTTTCTTACCTGGGTTTACTGGATAGAAAATCTGTTTATTGTGCTTTAAATAATGCTTTCTATGATATATATATAATCTCTTTGGTTTGTAAAACATTTGGCTATTTATCCTTGAACTTAGTTGAAACCTCTTTTACAGAAAAAAGCAGCTTGTAATTTATGTAATGAATTATGTAAGCTTATGGTTTAACACAGCTGCATCCAGTCTCTTGGCTGCTTGTAGTCCAGGAATAAGTCTGGGTCGTAAAAATCTGGTAAATTTACCATGAAGGGCTGAGAACATTAAATAAATGACAAAGTTACGGTAGAAAATGAATTGAACATTATTTAGTTTGTACATTTTCATTCCATAGTTTGTGTTTTGTGATTGTTGAATAAATGAATGCTAGAAAGAATTGTTTAGTGTAGAAATGAGAAATCGATGGCTTGATGCATTTTATTAATTGTCAAATTCAATAGTAGTGTCACCTGCTATAGTGCCCGATAACACCACCTAATTCAACCAAAAGGTAATATGTAAAGCATTAATAACTTTTTCAACTGCATATGTTTCCTTTCAATGTTATCACATAATTCACAGTATTACATTCGGTCCTTTTGTCTAGTAGTGCTAGACTTTATTGTTACATTTTAAATCAAGAAAAATATGGGAAGAAGTAGGGGGAGGGACGCAATTAGGGGGGGGGGATAAATAAATATGTACGAGTAGTGTGGGAAAGTACAGAGACCCAAGGAGGAAGGTGATGTGGGGAGCAACGGGAGCCTATAAGAGCTACCACCTAGAGTATGTGATGTTAGTGGTAAAATATACTTTTGTTCTTATAATAAAGAATATAAAAAAAAAAAAAAGAAGAAATAATGAGATCAAATAATAAAAACAAACAGAAACAACCACAAATGATGCAATATGAGGTGGAAATATGAAGGGCGGATTAATGATGAACCCCTCCAACACCTCAAAACCTTGGGTTAAGTCTGATGTGGAAAAAAAAAAAAAAAGAAAAATATGTTTTGATTTCTCCTAAGCAATTCCGGCATGGCCCGACATGCATACGGTTGGGTATCCTGCAGGTAAAAGGCCAACAACTGTGCAGGTCTTATGATATTTTAATATAAGTCTGCATGACATTAGAATTAGGCTGTCATTCAAACAACACCGTATTGGAATTAAATGTGCATTGGCCCTTTTGCATCTCTGCCATACAAAAGGAGGTGCAGGACTCCTAGAGGTAAGGTGCTTTATGTGGGACTTCTCTACTCAGTGGGGCTAATCCCTATGAATTGGTGAAGGAAAGGACCCCTTACATTAGAAAATGCTTTACTGGAAATAAAATAAAATTCCCCCACCCACGTTCCACAAGTGAAATAAAACATACAAAAAATCTGCTTAAATATTGTGTGTTGATACTCCTCTCATTCAGAATTATAGTTCATCGATCGAGATTTCCTTTAGTCTGCACAGAACACAATACATTTTATTGACATTCACAGAACGTGGGAAGCTTGTAGTTTTCCCCATGCTGCCATTGATTAATTAATTGATTCCGTTTTTGAAAATGGCAGAGTTAAACTCTATCCCAAGCCAACATTTTTTTTATTGTTTTGGATAGAGTAGGGAATGACTAAAACCCGGTGTGTTTTTAATGTGTGCCCATTGGGAGACTCGCCCTTAATTCCTTTTCTGGCAACAACTCGAAATATTTCCCATTACATTTTGTCCTGGTGCCAATGGTCACCAGGACAAATAGAGAAAGTGGATCTGCTTAGCAGGGAGACAATAAATGCCTGCCAGGTGCTCTAACCTGCACAAATCTAGAAACTTGTTAAAAAAATAAAGAAATAAAATAATTACTTATGAGGTGGGAAATGTACTACATACTAGGAAAGCCCAGTATCACAAGATAAATAAAATAATAATCCAGTGTTTTTTTATAAAAACACAATAGAGGCTTGTTTACACTAGTGGTTGGAGGGACGGTAAAACCCCTCAGCTAAGCCATGCTTTTGAGCCATGCTTTGCTTTACAGCCACAGCAGGAATCGTACCTCCTGTTGCCCCCAGGATGCGACCCATTTAAGTGAATTGGGAAGTTCTGCAAGCACCCCGCAACCGCATGCAGTGCTAATGTGGCAAACAAAGGGTTAAAGCAGGCAGAGATACAATGCCTCCTCACTGTCTGTCAAAGGCTCTCTGAAGAGACCAAAGCACATGTGAAGGAGCACTTTATTTAAGGTTTAATTAGCTGTATTTCTCCTGAATGAACTGCACCCCTGTGACCTGTTTTTAGCTGACAGCAGGCTTAAATCCACTTTCGGCTGACGTCACAGAGCCGGTTAAAGCTGGGGAAAGATCGTGACTACATGGGATCCACCAAGGATCCACCCAGGAGCCTGGACCCGGCACCTTGCTCAGCCTCTCAGCAACCTGCTGAGAGCCTGGGCCAGCCACTCCTGCCCCCCGCAGCCTAGTGCTCCAGTGAGTGTGGTGGGGGGGGGGGTAAGAGCAGACAGTGGTGACTGATAGTCACCAGCTCTCTGCTCAAGGAGCACTGAGAACTAAGTGATCAGCCGTGTTTAAACCCTCAATTCTCAGTCTTAGAGCCAGTGAGGGACAGCTATGTAAGTATGATTCCAAAATAAAAATGCTTCTCTTTTAAAAAGTTATTGCGCAACATTGATAAGGATTACAAAGAGTTATACATGAGTTACAAATAATATCAATTTGTTGTTTTTTAATTACATGGTTTATATATCTCCAAAAAAAATGTAATACTTTATTATTATTATTATATCTTTTTACAGCCATTACTTACACTGTGGAGACCATTTGGCTGTGATTCAAAATGGCTGCTATTGTCACCTCACAAACATCCTACCCACTGCTGCATAGACTGTCTGTAAGAACTATTGACGAAGACATAGAAAGAATTGAAAATGGAGCAAGCAGGTATGATAATGTCTTATAACACAACATTTATTGTAACCTGTATAGTGTAGGGACACTATATAGGGATAAAACACATTGTCTTAAAAAAACATCTAATCAGACCAAAAAGGATATGCCAGTCGAAAATTGCTAAGAAGGTTAACCTAGGGTGAATAGCTAATAGTGCACATATGTGAATGAACATGTTCCAGTAGCTAACAGTAGGGAAAAAAAAGATTTCTGCCACTTTAACGAGCAGGTGACATGATGTCCTGATATTCAGCAGAAGATCCAAAGTGAATCCAACATGACCACTAGGGATGAGCCGAGCACCCCCGCCTTCGGTTTGCACCAGAACGTTCGAACAGACCGCCCGTTTGCACAAACATTTAGAACCCCATTGAAGTCTATGGGACTTGAACGTTCAAATTCAAAAGTGCTCATTTTAAAGCCCAATATTCAAGTTATTGTTGGAAAACGTCTTTGAGATCCCGGGTCTTGCTCCAGGGAACATTTATCAGTGGAAAAAAAGTTTTAAAAACAGTATTTTTTTCTGGAGCAGCGATTTTAATGATGCTTAAAGTGAAAAAAAATGAAAAATTCCTTTGAATATCATACCTGCTGGGTGTCTATAGTAGTGGCACGTGTTTAGAACTGTCCCTGCACAAAATGAGATTACTCTCAGAAAAAATACATTTAATACTGCTTGCGGCTTTAATGTAATCTTTGGTCCCTGCAATATGGATAAAAACCGCTGAATAAAATAGCATGGGTTTCCCCGCCACAACTCCCCCCAGGTCATTACAAGACCCAGTGCCGATCCTGACCTCCCTGGGGCCCTAAGCAAAATTACATGGCACATTAAAAATGAGAAGCGGGGGGCCGCTGACGACAGTGACATGTCATATTAAAGAAAGTTGAGAAGCAGGGGGAGGGGGTGTTCTGCTGTCGTAAATGACTCAGCCTGCGAGTTTAGAAGCGGGGTGAGGGGCAAAAATGACTTCTCACCAGGCGGGGCTACTACACAGCACAAGTGCGGTAACAGCAAATAGGTTTAAGTGCTATTAAACTGGACAAGTACTGTAACACCGAGTACGTTTAGGTGCTACTACACAGCACAAGTGCGGTAACAGCAAATAGGTTTAAGTGCTATTAAACTGGACAAGTACAGTAACACCGAGTACGTTTAGGTGCTACTACACAGCACACTGGCAATACAACACGTTAGAACACTGCAGCTAGCACAATCTACTGCCTGACAAATAGGAATAGCTGAGCTATACAGTGTATAAATATATGTACAACTCTTAGGGATGTATATATATCATCTACACACTGTAAATTAAGCTAAACTGACTAGCCTCCTGCTCTATCTAGCTATATAAAAAGACTATCTCTCTGTCTCCCTGACTGATCTCTGTTCAGCGCTGGAACACACTACACGAGGCCGTCCAGCAGGCGGCCTTATATAGTGTGGGGCGTGTGCTAAAGCCCTGAGCCACCCTGGCTTTGACCAATTATTGCTCTCTGTTTTTTGCGTGCTGTGAGTGGCCAAGCATGCAGGGCCATAGTGCATGTTTGGCCAATCATCAGTGCGCAATGCCGCAGTGAATTATGGGCCGTTGCGCATCACTCGAATTTGGCGCGAACAATCCGTTTTGTTCGAATTTCGTCGAACGTACGAACAGACAATGTTCGAGTCGAACATACGTTCGAATCGAACGCGGAGCTCATCCCTAATGACCACATCTTGCTTAACTTTGTAACTTTGTAAATTTGTCTTGAGAGATAAGTATGAGTTCCTCCATGTCCGCAGTCTTATTTAGTCTGAGAAACCATTCCTTCAAGGACGATGACTGATGTTGATGCCAATGTACAGGTATACACATACGGGCTGTAGTAATAATGTGCATAGGAAGGTTTTTGTGGTACAAATCCTTGATGGTAGGTAAATGGTGGAGAGGCTATTGGGTAGGTGAACATTTTAGGGGGGTTATCTTATCATGGATGGGCAGAATTACATCTGTGAAGATGATGGTATTGCCCAAATTATTATATTACTGTAGAACTGTTACTATTTTGGTACCAATAGAGGCATTGCGGATGTTCCAAGCAAAGATCTTATATGGGGTGCTAAGGGCAGTAGACTGGCCCGGACCACAACGTATGCGCCCAAGGATCTGGGTGGTTTGGGGGTCCCAGATTTCTGGAAATATTACATTGCAGTCCAACTTACACAATTATGTCAAATACACTACAATTATAGACCACAATGGATGTCTATAGAGGCACAGGCCTGTCCTGATCTCACTGTACTAACACAGTTCGAGAAGAGATGTCTACAGGAGGCTCTCCAGTGGGGTAGCATCTCCATGTTGTATAAATCCTTTGTTTCCCCCTCCTCTAGACTTTCTTACCAAATAGCTTTGGAGAGAGACTTGGGTGTTGCCCCTGAGGTAGAGGATTGGCGATCCTGGAATGCACGCATTTACACAGGTATAATGATTATAGCCCTGATTGAAGCGGGGTATAAGGTGATCACATGATGGTACTTAGTGCCAGAACGCCTCTCCAAAATGTATTTAGATTTGTCTCCCTCCTGCTTTAGGCGCTGTGGCCAGGAAGGCTCTGTTACTTATATATGGAGGGCTTGCCCCAAGGTTCGTCGTTTCCGGATAAGAGTTCATTCCTCAATTCACTCTGGTTAACATTATCAAGGATTCCAAAATAGCTTTGCTTAATAAACCTGTAGTTAATATTCCAAGATCAATACAGACTCTAATTTACTTTATGTTTTTGGCGGCTAAGATAGTTTTCACTACTGGTTGGAAAAGCTCAGTGAGCTCTAATGAAACAAAAACCTGGATTATGCTCCATGAAAAAATGGTTAATGTCCTGCTTGATAAACAATCCCTATTTGAAAAAGTTTGGACCCCCTGGTTTTCTTATCTACAGGTGCCAAACACTCAGGTTTAGCATTGGATTACTGCTAGGTGGACTCTTGGAAAGGCGCGGTCTCATTCCTCTACTCTATTTTCTTAATTTTTTCCTTTTTTTTTAATTATTTTTTTACTATGCCTTACTCAGTTGCAATACAGGTTCTTTAGTTGCATCCTTAGGGTTTCTGTCTAGGATTTACAGGTGGTAATTTATCTTAGAAAATACGCCACTGACATATTTAATTCATGCCAAGTATATGTTATTCTCAGGTTAAGATAATATGTTTCATGCTAAATGACTCGGTGGTCATTATGTTTGTTATAGACTCATGAGTATGAACAAAAGTTTGTCTTAGTGGTGCAGTGGGCGGGTGTAGCTCTGTCTAACCCCCCCCCCCCCATATTGGACATATAAGGATTCGACAGCTGCAAGGCCTATTTGGTGCTTGGTCTCTCTTTGAAAAACATCCTAACAGATCTCGCAACATGTGTCTCATCATAATGGACCACTCCGGAGCAGTCCCTGACATACTGCCCCCACTACATCCTGCTATCACTACATACTGCCCCACTACATACTGCCACCACTACATACTGCTATCACTACATATTGTCCCCACTACACACTGCTATCACTACATATTGTCCCCACTACACACTGCTATCACTACATAATGCACACACTACATACTGCCCCACTACATACTGCCCCCACTACATACTGCTATCACTACATATTGTCCCCACTACACACTGCTATCACTACATATTGTCCCCACTACACACTGCTATCACTACATAATGCACACACTACATACTGCCTCCACTGCATACTGCTATCACCACATACTGTCCCCACTACATACTGCTATCATCACATGCTGCCCCCACTACATACTGCTATCATCCTATACTGCCCCCACTACATACTGCCATCACAACATACTGCTATCACCACATATTGTCCTCACTACATACTGCTTTCATCACATACTGCCCCAATACATACTGCAGTGATAGTAGTTTTTTTGTCAGGGAAACCAATCTTACCTTCAGTTTTTGAAAGAGAGAATGTCTTGGGGTAGCCGATTTCCAAATATACCTGCTAAAAAGTTTCTGCAAGGAGGTAAAGAAAGCTGAAGGGATTCAAAGCGGGAGTGCCTGCATGACATACGGTACATGAGATACAGTATTCTGGGCAGTGCATTTATTTTAAGGATTGCTGTCCTCTCAAACCATGAGAATCACAGTTTCCCCCACAATCCATTGTTATCATTTAAAAAAAAAACGCCATTTTATCCTGCATGGGTCTTTCCCAAATCATTTAAGGAATGGGCGATTTGTAGACTCCACATCTTTCATTCCTTTCCCGACATTATGTGAATTGCATGGTATACCGCAATCTTTTTTATGCCTCTAACAAATTTGTCACCTTTGCTAACCCGCTTGTCCACTTTTGAAAATATTTGTAAAAAAGATCCGCATGCTAGAGGTACAATATGTGCTCTTTATTCTCAATCACTAATACAATTCAATATGGAAAAACTATCCTATGTCCGAAAATGGGAGGAAGATCTAGAATCTGAATTAAAATCCTCCGACTGGAACCAAATATGGTATAACACAAAAACAGCCTCCCCAAATGTACTAGCGATTGAGGCAAATTCTAAAGTGCTAACAAGATGGTACTTAGTACCGGCTAGGGTAGCAAAATATGTGCAAAATTATTCTGCGCAATGTTTTAGGGGATGTTCTGATACAGGTACATATCATCATATTTGGTGGTCATGTCCGAAGGCGCTGATATTTTGGGCGGAGATTTTTAATATAGCAAGCATATTGACAAAAAAGAAAATTCCTTTAGACCTCAAAACAGCATTGCTCAATTTGAAATTGGAATTTATTAATACAAGACCTTATTGTAAGTTGCTTTATAGCTTCTTGCTTATATGTTATAAATGTTTTCTTTTTGTCAAATATTGTATCAGTTAATTCTTCATTGGGTTAGTATACTCTTGTATATGCGCAAAGGAGTTTCTCCCTTAGGTATTGTATTTGTTATATGTTACTTGTACAATTTTCTCTGAATCACATAATAAAGATATTTTGACAAGGAGAATCACAGTTTCTCCCAAACATCTAATGCCCTGTACACACGATCAGTTCGTCTGATGAAAACGGACCGATGGACCGCTTTATTTGGACGAACCGATCGTGTGTACAGGGCATGAGTGTTTGTAATAGTTGCAAGAAATTATGGGTGCAGTCAGGGCCGGCCTTTGGGGTGTGCGAGGTGACCCGGACAGTCTTTTGGGTTTTGACACATGTGCCCGTGTCCAAGTAGCAACCGGATCTCTGTCTCCAGGCAATACATTTAGACGGAGGCGCGCATGATCCTGTACTGTACTTGCTATCGCTGTCACAGTGGGTGCCCTGTGATTGGCCAAACGGGCCATGTGCGATGTGAGGGGCGGGCTGGGAAGCAGACATGGGGGTCTGTGAATGGTCCTGCAGAGCTGGTGCTGGTCATGTGTGGAGGCGGGGGCGAGGCTGCACTGTGAATTTGATAATCGCGCCTGCTTGCTCCCGGTGGCCTGCCACCCGATGTGTGCCTCCTGAGGGCTCATCTGCTCGGTCAGCTTACCCCCCATCTCTTTTCACCCCCCCTTCTGTGTGTCACCCCACCCCCCTCCTCTGTGTCACCCCACCCCCTCCTCTGTGTCACCCCACCCCCTCCTCTGTCACCCCCCCTCCTCTGTGTCAGCTTACCCCCCCTCCTCTGTGTCAGCATACCCCCCCTCCCTCTGTGTCACCCCCCCTTCTCTGTGTCACCCCCCTCCTCGGTCACCCCCCCTCCTCTGTGTCACCCCCCTTCTCTGTGTCACCCCACCCCCCCTCCTCTGTGTCACCCCGTCCTCTGTGTCAGCTTACCCCCCCCTCCTCTGTGTCACCCCCCTCCTCTGTGTCAGCTTACACCCCCTCCTCTGTGTCACCCCCCCTCCTCTGTGTCACCCCCCTCCTCTGTGTCAGCTTACCCCCCTCCTCCTCTGTGTCACCCCCCCCTCCCCTGTGTCAGCTTACCCACTCCTCTGTGTCACCCCCCTCCTCTGTGTCAGCTTACCTCCCTCCTCCTCTGTGTCACCCCCCTCCTCTGTGTCAGTTTACCACCCCTACTCTGTGTCAGCTTACCCCCCCTCTGTGTCAGCTTACCCCCCTCCTCTGTGTCACCCCCCCTCCTCCTCTGTGTCAGCTTACCCCCCTCCTCTGTGTCAGCTTACCCTCCCTCATCCTCTGTTTTAGCTTACCCCCCTCTCCTCTGTGTCACCTTAACCCCCCTCTTCTGTGTCAGCTTAACCCCCCCTCCTCTGTGTCACCCCCCCTCCTCTGTGTCACCCCCCCCTCCTCTGTGTCACCCCCCCCTCCTCTGTGTCAGCTTACCCCCTTCCTCTGTGTCAGCTTAACCCCCTCCTCTGTGTCAGCTTACCCCCCTTGTCATGGACAGTCCGGTCCACTAGTGGGCACATTGGCGCGCATTCGCGATAACGGCGCGCGCGTTCGCGATAGCGGCGCGCGCATTCGCGGCACCATAGCGTGCACGGGAGCGCGCACTAGCGGCGGCGGCGCGCGTGCACGTGGAGACGACGTTTTGGCGCCAAATCTGGCTTTAAAAGAATCCTGATCCCTGTGCTTCTTGCTGTCCTGTCTATAGCGTTTCTGTGAGACACCAGCATCTGTGAACCTGATTGAATCTGATCCTGACCACCTGGCTTGTACCTGTTGACCCGTCTACTGCCTGCCCTGACTTCGGCTTGTCTGACTTCCCCTTTGCCTAACCCGCTGTACCTCCGCTGCCCGCCTGTTGAACGACCCGGACTGAACCTGACCACGCCTGTGCCAACGCTGTCTCCTACTGAACCCTTATCCCGCTCGGGGGCTTACCTGCAAAGACTTGTTCCTGTCGGTACTACAGGACACCTCCCCCGCTTCTGCTGTACTTCTGTTTCCATCTGCCCAACAGTGAGCTTGGATCTTCTACCTGCACCAGCCTGTAATCTGACTCCAAGGAACTACCGACTCAGCTCACGGGCCCGCACTCGCCAGCATCAGGCGCTTGTGCGACTCTGTAGTCCCGATCCTCCTGTCTGCACTATCAGGGGTCCCGGGATCAGAGGAGCAAGGGCTGCCGCACCCTGCATGCCGGGCTCGCACCACCAGGTACGTGACAGTACAGGACAGCCATGACCGAGCCCACGCAGGGAGCGGATCCAATGCAGGAACTATGCCGGCACCTTGACGGTCTGACCCAAGCCGTCCGAACCTTACAAGAGGGTTACACCCGACTGGAGACCCGAGTCCAGGCCTTGTCCGCTCCAGCTGCTACCTCCGCCACAACAGGCACTCCTTCTTCACCTGCCGTAATCATGCTACCACCTGAACCTAAGGTTCCCATGCCAGAACGTTTCACTGGGGAACGAAACAAATATCGAGCGTTCCAGAATGCATGTGAACTTTATTTCGCACTCCAGCCACGGACTTTCTCCCTGGAGGCCACCAAAGTGGGATTTGTCATTTCCCTTCTGTCTGGAGAACCACAAGCTTGGGCCCACCGCCTGTTGGAGCAGAAAGATGTGTCCCTTGACAACTTGAACACCTTTTTCCAGGCCATGTCCCTACTGTACGAGGACCCTCACCAAACGGCCACAGCAGAAGCAGCCTTACATGCCCTCCAACAGGGGCGCAGACCAGCGGAGGACTATGTGTCCGAATTCCGAAGATGGAGTTCGGATACGAATTGGAATGACGCGGCCCTTTGCTACCAGTTCCGCCTGGGACTTTCGGAACCGTTGAAAGATGAACTTGCTAGGGTGGGTGTTCCTGGAACTCTGGATGCCCTGATCAACTTAACTATCCAAATCGACAGGCGCCTAAGAGACCGTAGGACTGAAAGGGCCACCGGTCCGTCTCGTCCCACCTGGATGATGCCGCGGGTACCTCCCTACCCAAGCCCAACTCCGCAGGCTACCACGCGTCCGCAGCCTCATGACCTTGCTGAACCTATGCAACTAGGACTTCTTCGCCCTACTCTGACACCCGAAGAACGCCAGCGACGCCGGCTCAACAATCTGTGCCTGTATTGCGGGGGTTCCGGACACTATGTGAGGACTTGCCCTGTAAAGATCCGTAAGTGCCTGTCCATGTCTACTGCTTATGCACCTATTGGACCATCCAACCCTACTCACCTGGCTATTTCCGTTCTCTTTCAGCTTCCAGAGGGGAACATCCAGGCCAGCGCTATCCTTGATTCAGGAGCATGTAGCTGTTTCTTGGACCGGAATTTCGCCATCAGACACCAGATCCCTCTTCGCTCCAGAGCCTCGGGACTTTCAGTATACTTAGCGGACGGATCAATCTTGAAATCTGGACCGGTCACCCAAGAAACCCAGCCACTGGCCACAACTATTTCCGGAACCCACCACGAACTGCTATGCCTAGATGTGATTGATTCCCCGCTGTTCCCCATTATTCTGGGCATGCCATGGCTTTGCGCCCACAACCCTCAAATCAACTGGGTTACAGGGGCAATTCACTTCAACTCTCTTTATTGCCTGGAACATTGTCTGCAAGTGTCACCATCAGCCCCCTCTTTGCTCTGCATGGATTCTGATGCAGAGGCCCGTCGAGTTGTCCCAGAACCTTACCATGACTTTCTAGACGTGTTCAGCAAAAAGGGAGCTGAAACCCTTCCGCCACACAGGGCCTATGATTGCCCCATCGAACTCCTCCCGGGAGCAGAGGTCCCTTTCGGCAGGATCTTCCCTCTAACAGAGCTCGAACTGGAAGCCCTAAAGACTTATTTAGACGACAGTCTCCGGAAGGGGTTTATCCGCCCGTCCACTTCACCTGCAGGAGCAGGTATCTTCTTTGTTCAAAAAAAGGACCTCTCTCTCCGCCCATGTGTGGACTATCGGGAACTTAATAAAGTGACCATTAAAAATCGGTACCCGCTTCCCTTGGTACCCGAATTGTTCCAACGCCTAGGATCCGCAGTAATTTTCACCAAACTAGATCTTCGTGGAGCTTATAACCTTACATAGTTAGTCAGGTTGAAAAAAGACACAAGTCCATCCAGTTCAACCATAAAAAAAATAAAAAAAATAAAACAAAGTAAAACACAGTACATCCTCCCATACACCCAACTCCATAACCTTGTGCGTATCAAAGACGGAGACGAGTGGAAAACCGCTTTTCGCACACGCTTCGGGCACTTCGAATATCTGGTCATGCCCTTTGGTCTCTGTAACGCCCCGCCACTTTCCAGCACTTTGTAAACGATATCTTCAGGGATTATCTAGATCTTTTTGTTATCGTTTACTTAGATGACATTCTTATCTTCTCTTCTTCTTTGGAAAGACACCGGGAGCACGTCAAGAAGGTGCTCAGACGGCTTCGAGTTCATGGTCTCTATGCTAAACCGGAGAAGTGTGAATTCGAGCAGTCCAGCATACAATTTCTGGGACTCATAATTTCAGTAAAAGGCATTCAGATGGATCCCCAGAAGGTTTCTGCAATCCTTGACTGGCCAGCACCCACTGACAAAAAGGGCATTCAGCGCTTCGTTGGTTTCGCTAACTTTTATAGGAAGTTTATCAAGGGCTTCTCTACCATAATCTCCCCGATCACCAACCTCACTAAACAGACTGTCCGATTCCGTTGGTCACCAGAAGCCCAATCGGCCTTTGAAACCCTTAAAGGACTGTTCACCTCCACATCTGTCCTCAGACATCCCGATGCAAGTTTGCCCTACATTTTAGAAGTCGACGCTTCCGAAACAGCGGTAGGGGCAGTTCTTTCACAAAGACAGGGCCCTAAGGCTCTCTTACACCCTGTTGCTTTTTTTTCTCGCAAGCTATCTGACCCAGAAAGAAATTACGACGTAGGGGACCGAGAACTATTAGCCATCAAGGCCGCCTTGGAAGAATGGCGATACCTCTTGGAAGGTGCAATGCACCCAATCTTGATCTTTACCGACCATAAGAATCTCGAGTATCTGAAGGCCGCCAAGAGATTGAAGCCACGCCAGGCCAGGTGGGCACTATTCTTTTCTAGATTTTCGTTCCATATCACGTACAGGCCGGGATCGAAAAACACCAAACCTGATGCCCTCTCACGCATGCACGGAGACTCGGAAACCCACGCCCCACCGGATACCATCCTGTCAGCAGGAAATTTTTTGTTACTACAAGAAGACTTACTAACCCAAATCAGACAAGCCTTGTCCGGAAACACTTCCTTACCCGATCCGGACCTACAATTCAAAGACGGCCTACTGTGGCACCAAGACAGAATCTTCGTGCCAGAAGGTCTACGGGTCAAGGTTTTGAGTTCGTGCCACGATCATGAGTTGGCAGGTCATTTTGGTGTGCACAAGACATCCGAACTCCTACAACGCATGTTCTGGTGGCCCCAACTCTCTAATGATTGCAGGAAATATGTGGAGTCCTGCATTACCTGTATTCGGAACAAAGGAGGCAACTCAAGAGCCTGGGGGTTGCTTAAACCATTGCCAGTACCAGAGAAGCCATGGAGAATGATATCCATGGACTTCATCGTGGAGCTCCCTCCTTCTGAGTGCTTCACCACTATCTTTGTGGTAGTGGACAGACTAACAAAGATGGCACACTTTCTACCTATGAAAGGCACACCCTCGGCCCCGGAAACGGCCAAGGTATTTATCAAAGAGATCGTAAGGCTCCATGGCATCCCGGCAAATATTGTGTCTGATCGTGGAGTACAGTTTACTTCCAGATTCTGGAGGGCTCTCTGTGGATCCCTTAAGATCGGCCTGTCTTTCTCGTCGGCTTATCACCCGCAGTCCAACGGCCAGACTGAGAGAACGAATCAGACTCTGGAGCAGTACCTGCGTTGTTTTTCCTCCTTCTCTCAAGAAAACTGGGTATCCCTACTGCCGTTGGCTGAATTTGCTTACAATAACTCTGTCCATTCTGCCACCAAACAGTCTCCGTTTTATGCGAATTATGGCTTCCACCCGCTGTTCATGTCCAACTCCGTCCCAGAGTGTTCAGTACCTGCCGCCCAGGAAACATTACATTTCTTCAATACAAACAATAAAATCTTACAGGAGACAATGACCAAAACTCAACAATACAACAAAGAAGTGTTTGACAAAAAGAGGAGAGGAGAACTTAATTTAGAACCTGGAGACCTAGTGTGGCTGTCCACCACGAACCTGAAACTTGCTTGCCCATCCAAGAAACTGGGTCCCAGATTCACAGGTCCCTTCCCAGTCAAAAGAAAAATTAATAACGTGGCCTACGAACTGGAACTGCCCGAAACATTCCGCATTCACCCGGTCTTCCATGTAGCCCTCCTCAAACCTGACGTTTCGGACCCATTTCCTGACCGGAACACTGGTCCCCCCAAACCAGTACTAGTTGACGGAGAGGAGGAGTTCGAGGTCGAGTCCATCCTGGACTGCAGAAAGAGGCGCAACCAGGTTCAGTATCTAGTGAAATGGAAAGGCTATGGGCCTGAAGACAATTCGTGGGAACCAGAGTGTAATATACATGCGAAAAAGCTGATCCAGTCCTTTAAAAGTGCCCACCCACTCAAGCTGGCCCAGTTGGGCATCCGGAGGCTGCCCCTTGGGGGGGGCAATGTCATGGACAGTCCGGTCCACTAGTGGGCACATTGGCGCGCATTCGCGATAACGGCGCGCGCGTTCGCGATAGCGGCGCGCGCATTCGCGGCACCATAGCGTGCACGGGAGCGCGCACTAGCGGCGGCGGCGCGCGTGCACGTGGAGACGACGTTTTGGCGCCAAATCTGGCTTTAAAAGAATCCTGATCCCTGTGCTTCTTGCTGTCCTGTCTATAGCGTTTCTGTGAGACACCAGCATCTGTGAACCTGATTGAATCTGATCCTGACCACCTGGCTTGTACCTGTTGACCCGTCTACTGCCTGCCCTGACTTCGGCTTGTCTGACTTCCCCTTTGCCTAACCCGCTGTACCTCCGCTGCCCGCCTGTTGAACGACCCGGACTGAACCTGACCACGCCTGTGCCAACGCTGTCTCCTACTGAACCCTTATCCCGCTCGGGGGCTTACCTGCAAAGACTTGTTCCTGTCGGTACTACAGGACACCTCCCCCGCTTCTGCTGTACTTCTGTTTCCATCTGCCCAACAGTGAGCTTGGATCTTCTACCTGCACCAGCCTGTAATCTGACTCCAAGGAACTACAGACTCAGCTCACGGGCCCGCACTCGCCAGCATCAGGCGCTTGTGCGACTCTGTAGTCCCGATCCTCCTGTCTGCACTATCAGGGGTCCCGGGATCAGAGGAGCAAGGGCTGCCGCACCCTGCACGCCGGGCTCGCACCACCAGGTACGTGACACCCCTCCTCTGTGTCATCCCCCCCTCCTCTGTGTCAGCTTACCCCCCTCGCTCACCTCCTCTCTCCCACCCACCACTATTTACTATAGGAGGCATTGGTGGAGTACAAGGCCCAGCATTTTACTGTAGAGGCATTGGTGGATTACAAGGCCCAGCATTTTACTATAGGAGGCATTGGTGGGACTAAAATGCTGGGCCTTGTAGTCCACCAATGCCTCCTAAAGTAAAACGCTGGACCTTGTAGTCCACCAATGCCTCTATAGTAAAATGCTGGGCCGAGCCTGGGCGCAGTGTAGACTGTTAATTCTATCCCGAGATACGTGATTGCAATAGGTTTCCATGTGAATATAAATCTACTTTGGCAGTGATGGACTAGATCTGAGGAGAGAGAGATATTAAGAGTATAGGATTTAGAATAGTTTATCAGTAAATTTGAAAGTCATCAAAATAGCTCTAGCTTTAGATAGCGGAACAGGAGGGGATGTTAATGGGTTGGTAGGAAAAATAAGTTTGTCATCCATATAGGCAGCAAATTTTATTTATTTTTATATACTTGTATGCCCTTAAACTCTGCAAGAAAAGCTCTTGAGATAAAACTAAAATAATAGGCAACAGGGAGCAGCCCTGCCACGTACTGTTTGTGATTGGAAGGCATCTGACAGGTAGCCATTAACTTTGACTCTTGCCTAGGACTCAACATATAAGGCACAAATACTATAGCACAGTACTTACCCAAGCCAAGCGAAGGAAGCATTATAGAGTCCTAACCCACTCTATCAAACTCCCTCTTGGCATCTTTAAAAAGGAAAAACACCTGGGGTAGCCTGTTTAGTCAGCCAGTGGTGCATGTTTAGAGCTTTGATGGTATTATTGCAAGTTCTTTTCCAAGAATAAAAACCCCCTCATATATGGTTTAACCCAGGAGGGTAGGAGTAAAAGAAGTTGATTAGCTAGGATCTTCACTTATATTTTAATATCAGAGTAATGAAATCAGGTGGTAATTTATGACTAAAGTTAAGTTGTGTTCCTTCTTATGAATAACCATGATCTGAGCTGCAAGCAGTTGGTTAGCTTTCTGTGGATTGTTAGTGAGAGAATTAAAAAAAATTAAGAAAATTAAGAGTTAAGCCGCGTACACACGGCAGAGAACCTCGATGGGCAGAACACATCGTTCCGCCCGTCGAGATTCTCTGCCGGCCGTCGAAATCGGCGACCCGCCCGTCGGGAATGGCAACCAGCCATTCATCCAGGCGGGCCGTCGAGCAAAAAGAGAGCGTGCTCTCTTTTCGCTCGATGGGATTCCCGACGGGCGGGGCGAGCCAAAAGCCAAAAGCGTACACACGGCCGAGGTCCTCGCTGGAATGCAGCTTCCAGCGAGGTTCTCGCTGGTTTCCAGCGAGAACCTCGGTCATGTGTACGCCGCTTCAGACCCTTTTCACACTGGGCGCTTTTTTTAGGTGTTTTAAAGCGGCTGAAAAGTGCCTCTCAAAGCCACCCCAATGTGAAAGCACAAAGGGTCTGAGCCAGAGGTGGTGGAACTGAGTTCCCCCAAGTTCCCCCTGAAAAAAAGCTCTGGTCAAGGCTAGGAATGAAATTGTGAAGTGTAGTGGAGCATCTTTTTACCTTAATGCCTTAAAAAAAAAAAAAAAAAAAAAAATACTCCCCTACATGGCTGCAGCATGGATCCCAGCTGCAGCTGTCCCCCGCCAGATCTACTCCAAGAACTGAGCAATCAAACCCAGCTGATCACCCAGTTCTTCCCATCTGCTCTGAGCAGACAGCAGTTATTTCAGTCACTGGCTCTCTGCTCTGCCCTTCAGCACTCACTGCAGTGCTGGGCTGTAGAGGAGGTGGGAGTGGCTGGCTCAGGCTCTCAACAGTATGCACCTGGGTGGATACTGACCATATGGTCAGGATCTTTCCTGAGCCTGGACCAGCTGAGTGACGTCCAGTACAGAAAGAACTGCACTCCTGTGATCCCCAGGAGAAGTATAGCCCAAATAGATTTAGCTATACATTTCATTTAAGAAAAAAAAAAACACTTTAGACTTTATAGCATATCTAAACCCAGGAATGAAAAAAAAAAAGATAAATTGCAGCCTTCCATGCTTAGATTTGACAGCTTAATTTATTTATTTTTTCATTTTTTCCCTTTATTTACCCCTAGTGAACCTTCCAGAACCACACTAGTGTCCTAGTGTAACAATGTTCACTCACTGTACAGTGTATGGAGGAGCGGCAATTTCACCTAGGCTGCTCTCCTGAATTGAACTACAAACACCCCCCCCCCCTACATTCCTGTGGGCATACGTGAGAACTGAGAAAGCGGATGACATTGTTTCAGTTCAGTGCACAGGAAGATGCAAGGACACAAGATTTATGCCAGGATCAGCTGGTACTGTATTTTTCTGTACTTGCAGAAAACATCACAGTGGATTTAAAAACACATCAATAAGAATAAATATACTGCACGTAAAAAAATAAATCTTTAAAAATCTAGTGTAGCGTCTTATTTGAGAAGCTGATTCCTTCAACATACACTTATCAACTCCTGAAAAAACACCCTTAATTTCATTTTCAGTAGGTCCTTTTATATAAACAAATGGAGTCTCTCTGCATTATCTACCAAAACTTCACAAGCCCACCTGAAGTCAAGGTTGGGCTTACCCCCTTGTCTGATATGGTACTGTTATAGATATAGCAGTATAGAACATCATTTTGGGACCCTCTTAATATGTGTGCACACAACTTTATGTGCTATCTATTTATCGAACACAACTTTATGTGCTATCTATTTATCGAACACAACTTTATGTGCTATCTATTTTTAGAACACAACTTTATGTGCTATCTATTTATCGAACACAACTTTATGTGCTATCTATTTTTAGAACACAACTTTATGTGCTATCTTTTTATCGAACACAACTTTATGTGCTATCCATTTTTAGAACACAACTTTATGTGCTATCTATTTTTAGAACACAACTTTATGTGCTATGTATTTATCGAACACAACTTTATGTGCTATCTATTTATCAAACACAACTTTATGTGTTTCTTATTGATCGAACACAACTTTATTTGCTTTCTATTGATTGAACACAACTTTATGTGCTTTTTATTGATCAAACACAACTTTATGTGGTTGACTTCAGGTCTGTACTAATTTTAGTTGTTTTAAATTAAACATTGGCTTGTTACACAATGGCATTCGATATTACTTCTCAAAACTTTATTCAATAATTTAAAAAAATGATTAGACAAGTCCTCAAAATGATTCTGATAACATTTATATTTGCTGACATTTGCATTTCTGCCAGTACGTTGCCAATTCTGGCATATTTACATTGATTGCAAACAACAGCTCATGAGCTAAAATTCATTCTCCTTCAAGTAAAAAGCTGTATGTTTCTGAATGTTTAAGTAGCCTTTTGGTATAATGTAATGTGTACTTTAAGTAGTATGCTGCTTTGATAAGTTCAAACATGAGAGGCTGTCTTTTGATTCTGAACAGTTCTAAACCTTAATCGTAGTGAATATATTATCACTAGAGGTCTATTTTAATTTCGGCTACATTAATATTCTCTCTTTACCTTTGATGTGAGAAAGCCAAAGCAAGCCACAAGAGCATGAGGCTCCTGCTAAAACTGACATAGTTTTAATATCAGTGTCGTTCACTGTACATGTACATTTAACCATATAGAGAAACAAAACATTTAAAACCAGCAGTGGACAGCACACAAAACAGATATGACTACATAGGTTGCTGTGAAGCATTGGGATTTTATATCAATCTCCCTGGTCAGTAACAAGCTCCTCTGATCACTAGAAGGACTGGTTATCTCCCCAGGGTGGTCACAATCATCCTGGCAATTGCAAGAAAAGCTCAAGGAGAAAAGAGTATTGTTGTTGTCATTGCTGAGCAATTTATGACCTCCCTTAGAACCAAAAGCACTGTAAGCGACAAGGAAGCTAAAATGCACCAGTCCTGATCCCTTAATCCCTAACCGTTTGACCTTACTCCTAATCCAATCACTATTTCAATGGATATAATCAATCCGTAGTCATAATCCTCATTTATGCTTTTGCAACCAACATTTTCACACTAAATCCTATGCTGTAAAATATCAACAACCAAAATGTTTCCCAATTACCCATTCCAAATACCCTGATTTTCCTGTCCTTTTTCTGTTCTTGCTAAAGTTGTATTCCAGTTTCAGTTAATAGATTTTCACAGCTATACATAATCTCTGTTTGGAAATGTTATGAATCAATGCTGTTCACTTTACCTTAAAGTGCTAATACATTCTATATAGGTGTAGGTAATCACAGGACTCTATTGCTGTGTCTTGGCTGTTACATAATCGATGAGGTTGAAAAAAAATGCAGGACCATCTAGTTCAACCTCTGTGTATGTTTGAATTTGTATTTTACCCATATTGGCATTCTGATAAATCCCAGGATCCAACTCCTATCGACTTTAAGAATGTCCTGTTGTATATAATATTGATGATAAAAGTCACTACTATCAACTTCAGCAAAGGTAGATATCAGAGCAGTAATACATAAAAGGCAGGGATTTTTTTTCACCCTTTTCTCCCCCTACCAACCCCAAACATCATTCAGCCACAACAGACCCCCTCAGCAACAACAGATCCTTCGACATCCAGAGTCAAAAAACCATCCAGCAGCCAATAAGCCTGCTCATGCACCCTTTGCCACCATATTCAGTGTTGGGGCTTCCGAAACCGCATACTGCCACATTTCCGCTGAAAAAATAACCAGACAATAAGTACAGGTGCATCTCAAAACATTAGAATATCATCAAAAATGTAATTTATTTCAGTAATTAAATTCAAAAAGTGAAACTCATATATTATATAGATTTATTACACACAGAGTGATATAGTTCAAGGATTTCTTTATTTTAATTTTGATGATTAAAGTGGATGTAAATCCATTTTTTTTTTTATTTTTTTTTTTGATGTCACACTGTATAGTATAAGATTTCCTATCATCTGTGCCCAGTCTTGCCACACAGAGTTAATCCAGCTCTGCGCAATCCTCTTTTTTATTGTTCAGTGAAATAAAACAGACTTACAGAGAAAAATCTTAGTCCGTTCCGCCCCCTTGCTGTGAGTGACAGGTTATTTACATATCTCATGCACTAGCCTGGAGACGGGCATTATTTTTTAATTCCCACCCCCACTCCTGTTCTGAAGTCATGTGGTTACTTTTCTGGATTTTGACTGGATGTTATTGATCATAGCAGAATTCAGTGTAAGTAAAACATAAGACAAAATGCATGTTGACAAGGGAAGTGTAGAGGTGGGCGGGGAGGCTACTGAGATCACAACTCCACCCACTGCGCTCCAGACAACAGACCCACCTACAGAATCTGCCATTTTTCAGGGGAGACATTTGACAGGTAAGGATACATGCAGGAGGCATGTATATCCTTATAGATCAGCACTATGGCAGTAGTTTAGAAAGGATGAGAGTGGCTTTACATCCACTGTAAGGCTTACAGCTAGTGAAAACCCAAAAATACAGTATCTCAGAAAATGAGATTATTACATAAGACCAATAAAAAAAAGGGTTTTTGTAGCGGAGTACAATATTAAACTCCACGATCTCCGCTGGTAACTAGGGTAAATCCACAGTCAGCATTGACAAGTAAGGCAATGTCCCAAATCTCCCCAGTAACCGGACAACACACAGCTCTGAGAGTCAACTGACTTTTTATTCACAGGCTTCCATATTTATAGAATTCCCCATGCAAGGGGTTTCCAAACAGCCAAATAGATTTAACAGGGGTAATACAGGGAGGACCAGATGGGGAACTTAACAGTTTGGATAATTCTCCCATCAGGCATTGCTGCATGAGGGAAAAGTCGGTTGAGAGCTGGGGTCTGGGGTTATGTGTTGTGGGAGTTTGGTTTAAAACTGCCGAACACCGATTGGGCAACATAAAACTAAGTACTTGAATGCTAGTGGCTTACGGCTGCCAGCATACCAATTACTATGCCCACATAAGACCCAGCAGAATACAGACAACCTTTTGACATGTAACGTCCAGCGTTCCAGAAGTGGCTAGGTTTGCCACAATGCTCCCCCAGAACCAAGCCGGCATACACAGTCTGATCCCAACGGATCGGCTTGGGGATGTCCGGGGGTGTAATTTCACAGATCACTTTTCAAGTTCAGTTTGTCTAGATAACCCGTCGGCGTTACCGTTTTGCTTCCCTGGTCGGTAGTGGATTGTAAAGTCAAACGGCTGCAGCGCCAAACTCCAGCGCAGCAGCCGGGCATTGTCTCCCGCCACACGGTTTAGCCACACCAACGGGTTGTGATCTGTGAGTAGCGAAAAAGGTTGTCCATACAAATACGGCTGCAACTTTTTGAGGGCCCACACCACGGCCAGGCATTCCTTCTCAATGGCGGCGAAGCTTACTTCTCGTGGCAATAACTTTCGGCTCAGGTAAGCTACGGGGTGTTCTCCTCCATCGGCTCCCACTTGGCTAAGCACTGCTCCCAATCCAAACATTGAAGCGTCTGTGTGGACAAGAAATCTTTTAGTTGGATCAGGAGCAGCAAGTACAGGGGCATTAGTTAGAGCAGTCTTTAGTTGTTGGAATGCCTGATCACACTCTGGGGCCCAAACAACCTGTCGGGCAGGTTCTTGCGTGTCAAGTCAGTCAAGGGTTTGGCCAGGGCACTATAATTGGGTACGAATTTTCTATAGTACCCCGCAGTACCTAGAAACGCTAGCACTTGGGTTTTCGTCCTGGGGGTGGGCCATTTAGCTATGGCTTCAACTTTAGCTGGTTCGGGTCTCTGTCGCCCGCTCCCCCCACCCGGTGGCCCAAGTACTGCACTTCGGCCATCCCTATATGACACTTGCTGGGTTTCAGTGTTAACCCTGCCTCTCCAATACGATCTAGAATGGCCCCTATGTGTTGTAGGTGCTCTGCCCAGGTCTGGCTAAATATGGCGATGTCGTCTAAATAGGCACATGCGTATTCCTGGAATCCGTCCAATAACCGATCGACCATCCGCTGAAAAGTTGCCGGAGCGTTCTTCATCCCGAATGGCATGACCCGAAATTGATACAGGCCAAACGGGGTGACAAACGCCGACTTGGGGATGGCCTCCTCGGCCAGTGGAATCTGCCAGTATCCCTTACATAAGTCTATGGTAGTGAGATACTGGCCCCGTGCCATCTTATCCAGCAGCTCGTCTATCCGGGGCATCGGATAGGCATCAGACACCGTTTTGTCATTTAGCCTCCGGTAGTCGACACAGAAACGTGTCGTGCCATCCTTCTTTGGTACCAGCACTACTGGCGATGCCCAGGGGCTATCGGAAGGTTCGATAACCCCCAGCTGCAACATCTCGTCAATCTCAGTCTTCATATGCGTCCTGACTGCTTCAGGGACACGATATGGGGTTTGCCGCATAGGTAGCTGTCCCGGGGTCTCGACTCGGTGAGTGGCCAGCGGAGTGTACCCAGGTAAATTGGAGAAGGTAGCCCCTTTAGCTACAATCAGCTCTTGTACCTGGGCACGCTCCTGAGGGCTTAGCCGCTCCCCCAGCTGAACCCCCTTGGAGGGCTCCGTCTGTCCCTCCTGTTCTAAGAGGTCAGGTAGTGGCAGATTCTCCTGATCCTCCGAGGCGGAAGCGCATATGGCGGCCACATCCTCTATCCTCTCATGGTATGGTTTGAGCATATTCACGTGGAACATGCGTCTCTCCCCTACCCCTGAGCAGGGGCCAATCACATAGGTGGTGTCACATCTCTGTTCCACCACCTGGTATGGGCCTTGCCAGATGGCCTGCAGCTTGTCTGTGCGGACCGGTTTTAAAATCAAAACCTTTTGTCCCACCTGAAAGCTGCGGTCTCTGGCTCCCCTATCGTACCAGCGGCGCTGACGTTGTTGGGCCGCCCGGAGGTTGGTGCGCACAGCCTGGGTTAGCGCCTCCAGACGGTCCCTGAACTCCAGTACGTAGGATACAATAGGGGTTCCGTCTGGGCTACTCTCCCCCTCCCAATGCTCTCTAATTAGGTCTAGTGGCCCTCGCACCCTTCTCCCAAACAGTAATTCAAAAGGGGAAAACCCTGTTGACTCTTGGGGTACCTCTCTATAAGCGAAGAGCAGATGGGGTAGAAAGCGCTCCCAGTCTTTATGAGCCTCTCCAAATGTACGGAGCATCTGCTTCAGCGTACCATTAAACCTTTCGCATAGACCATTGGACTGGGGGTGGTACGCCGAATTTACTATTGGCTTAATGCCACATATCTTCCATAGTTGTTGAGTTACCTCGGCGGTGAACTGGGTGCCTCTATCGGATATGATTTCTTGGGGAAACCCCACCCTGGAAAATATTTTCATTAAGGCCTCTGCCACAGTTTCGGCATGAATGTTGGTGAGGGCTATAGCCTCGGGGTACCGGGTGGCATAGTCCACTACAGTTAAAATATATCTTTTCCCGGAGGGACTGGGTTTTGGTAAGGGCCCCACTATATCTACGGCCACCCTACTGAAGGGTTCTTCAATAATGGGAAGAGGACATAACTTGGCTTTGTGGCGGTCACCTCGCTTGCCTACTCGCTGGCAAATGTCACAGGAGGTGCAGTATTGCCTCACATCCTTGGAGATCCCTGGCCAGAAGAAAGCGTGGGTCAACCTGTATCGGGTACGTGTCATCCCCAGATGCCCAGACAGGGGAATGTCGTGGGCAATCCGAAGCAGTTCTTGCCTATACTTCTGGGGAACCACTAACTGTTTAGTCGTTACTGTGGCCGACCCTCCCACTCCTCTTTCAGCAATGCGGTAAAGTAGCCCTTTCTCCCAGGTGTACCGCTCCCCCTCTAGCCCAGCCTGGTCAGCGTGTACCCTGTCCCTGTATACCTGTAGCGTGGGGTCTGACCTCACCTCGGCCTCAAACTTAGTCGGGGTATCCCAGGACATACGTGTCGTGTGGGGGTCATGGTCTCTTACCGGAGCTTCAGAGTGTGTCGGTGGAACCGTGGTGCGAGCCTGTTGTCGTGTGGTCACTGGATGGGCTTCCTGGTATGGGGCCTGGGGTACAAAAGCAGAGGTCATCTGGCCCAAGTCATTTCCCAGCATAACATCTGCTGGTAAATTTTGCATGAGGCCCACTTCTACCGTCCCCCCTCCCACACCCCAATCCAAATGTACTTTGGCAATGGGTAGTCGGTACAACTGCTCCCCCTGCCACTCGTACTGCCACTGATCCGCCAGTGTGTGCCGAGTCAGGGACCAAATGGGGTGCTATCAAGGTTAAAGTAGCTCCTGAATCCCGAAGTCCCTGGACTTCTTTCCCCTCCAAGGTCACTGGCTGTCGATGATGCTGCCGGTTATCCGTGGCTCGGACTGTCATCACCTCATGCAAGATTCCCAGGGGTTCTTCCGTTGGAATGCTCAACATCTCTTGAGTGGCCGGCTCCCGTTGATAATGATGGGCAGCAGCCCTTGGTGCCGGGTTCGGTCGGCCTTGGTTCCAGGCGGGTCTGCCCCGGTTTTGGGTGCACTCGCGTGCCATATGTCCCCACTGTTTGCAGGTGTGGCATTGGATGTTGGCACGTCCGTTATATCTGGAGGGTGGTGGTAAAGTCCCTTGGGATTGATGAAAAGGGGAGGCTGTGAGACCGGGGGGTGGTAGAGTACTGGGTGGTCCCGCGGGTCGAGGATAACTCTTGGTTAGGGGCCCATGATGTCTCCTTGCATCAAAATGCTGATCCGCTAATCGAGCCGCTTCGGTTAGGGTGAGAGGTTTCCTGTCTCGCACCCATTCTTGTGCCTCTGGGGACAAACCGTTGAAGAATTGCTCCAACAGCATTAACTGTCTCAATTCCTCCATAGTAGTGGCTTGGCTGGCTTGTATCCACCCTTGGGAAGCTTGGTCCAGCTTGTGTGCCCATTCAGCATGTGAATCCTTCTCTGGTTTGCGTAGGTTTCTAAACTTGCGCCGGTATGCCTCTGGAGTAATGGCATATCTCTCTAATATCGCTCGCTTCACTTTATCATAATCCTTGCTGTCCTCACTGGGTACAGCGCGATATGCTTCTGCTGCCCGACCTGCCAGCTTGCCTGCTAGCAATGGGACCCATACAGTCCGTTCCAAGTCATGTAAATCACACAGTCTCTCAAAATCCTGTAAATACCCATCAATCTCATCCTTCTCCTCGCAAAACATTTTAAAGGCATGATAGGGAATTTTGGGTTTTACCTGGTTGTAGAGTGACCCAGTAGTGGATTCTGCTCGAGATTGTGTATACTGCGGACTGTGTGCCATCACGTACTCCTGCACATTCGCCATTACCATGTGCAGCATGGCATCTGATATAGGCTGTGGCAAAAATTCCAGCCTGGTCCTCATTTCTCTCTGGTAGAGGGTTTCTTCCATGGCTGCTGGTGGTGTAGCACTGCGGGCTCTGTCTCCCTCCATCAGCTCGGCAGTTAGTACAGCTTTGGATTTGTTGCTGGCTACCTTACCCCTGGCTTCTAGCAGTTCCTTTAATGTCTGCCGCTTTAGCCTAGAATAATCCGTCTCCATTTACATCGGTAGTTCACATTGCACGAATTGCGCTTATTGGCTGTAAGGTTGGATCCCGTCGCTTGCCACCAAATGTAGCGGAGTACAATATTAAACTCCACGATCTCCGCTGGTAACTAGGGTAAATCCACAGTCAGCATTGACAAGTAAGGCAATGTCCCAAATCTCCCCAGTAACCGGACAACACACAGCTCTGAGAGTCAACTGACTTTTTATTCACAGGCTTCCATATTTATAGAATTCCCCATGCAAGGGGTTTCCAAACAGCCAAATAGATTTAACAGGGGTAATACAGGGAGGACCAGATGGGGAACTTAACAGTTTGGATAATTCTCCCATCAGGCATTGCTGCATGAGGGAAAAGTCGGTTGAGAGCTGGGGTCTGGGGTTATGTGTTGTGGGAGTTTGGTTTAAAACTGCCGAACACCGATTGGGCAACATAAAACTAAGTACTTGAATGCTAGTGGCTTACGGCTGCCAGCATACCAATTACTATGCCCACATAAGACCCAGCAGAATACAGACAACCTTTTGACATGTAACGTCCAGCGTTCCAGAAGTGGCTAGGTTTGCCACAGTTTTTAATACAGAAATGTTGGCTTACTGAAAATGATGTCCATGTACAGTATAGTATGCACTCAATACTTGGTCGGGGCTCCTTTTAACCACTTGACAACCAGCCCATTGCCAAAGTACGTCCTATTTTTAAAGATGGATATCTCGGTAACGGCAGCAGCTGCTGCCACAACCGAGATATCCATCTCTTCATGGGCCGGTTGTGTTAATGATAATGGCTGTCTCCACGGCGGATTCGCCGCGAGATCGCCGTTATCGGTGGCGGAAGAGGGTCCCCCTCCCGCCGCTCTCCTGCTCCCTCCGCCGCTTACCGTTGCCGTTGGTAGCGGCGGAGGCGATCGGGTCTGTTTGGCTCCTCTGCGGGGTTCCGAGTAAAGGAAAAATCGCCCCCACCCGTCCCCAGAGCTCTGCTTTTTTTTTAATGCCATTTGAAAAAATGACATTTTACATTTCCTTTTCTTTTTTTTTGCATTTAAGCCTAAATATGAGATCTGAGGTCTTTTTGACCCCAGATCTCATATTTAAGAGGACCTGTCATGCTTTTTTCTATTACAAGGGATGTTTACATTTCTTGAAATAGGAATAAAAGTAATAATTTTTTTTTATTATTTATTTCAGTGTAAAAAATTATAAACTAAATTAAAATAAATAAGAAAACAAACCAAAACATTTTTAAAACCCGAGTAGCGCCCGCATATGAAAACGGTGTTCAAACCACACAAGTGAGGTTTCGCCGCGATCGTTAGAGCGAGAGCAATAATTCTAGCCCTAGACCTCCTCTGTATCTCAAAAAATGCAACCTGTAGAATTTTTTAAACGTCGCCTATCAAGATTTTTAAGGGTAAAAGTTTGACGCCTTGCCACGAGCGGGCGCAATTTTTAAGCGTGACAAGTTGGGTATCATTTTACTCGGCGTAATATTATCTTTCACAATATATAAAAAAATTGGGCCAAATTTATTGTTGTCTTATTTTTTAATTCAAAAAAGTGAATTTTTTCCAAAAAAAGTGTGCTTGTAAGACCGCTGCGCAAATACGGTGTGAGAAAAAGTATTGCAATGACTGCCATTTTATTCTCTAGGGTGTTAGAAAAAAATATATATATAATGTTTGGGGGTTTTAAGTAATTTTCTAGCAAAAAAAACCTGTTTTAGTCTCGTAAACACAGAATCTGAAAAACAGGCTCGGTTATTAAGTGGTTAATTACTGCATCAATGCAGCATGGCATGGAGGTGATCAGCCTGGTGCACTGCTGAGCTATCATGGAAGCCCAGGTTGCTTTGATAGCGGCCTTCAGCTCATCTGCATTTTTTTTTCTGGTGTCTGATCTTCCACTTGACAATACCCCACAGAGGGTTTAGGTCAATCCGGTTTGCTGGCCAATCACTGGGCGCGCATTTAAATTTAAATTCATGTGCGCATGCGCATGCTTGTGCCAGTTTACTGTTCTGCTAATGCTTTTGTGCGCATGCACATTTCTGCGAGCCTAACGCCATTCTCGGACATTCCCTAGCATTGGTGGTCAGTGAAAGGTGGATTTACTAAAGGCAAATAGACTAAAATGTGTAACTGTACTTTGTAAGGTGACAATCTATTTGCATTTAGTTAATCCACCCCTTAGTGTAGTGTGCAAGTGATCGTATATTGACCCCTTTACCCAAACATTCCTAAAAAAATTATCTGATGATATTAAAGGGGAGCTTCGTGTTAATAGCCCATTGCCAGGATTTCCTGCTCTAATCTATTTCCATGTTCCTTGTCTTAGAAAGGTGGTTATGTAAGTGATGCTTTAAAAGCCCAGGAAAACTGCATTTTACATTAAACGGTATACAACGTAAGCTCTTTTTAAAGGGGTTAACCAGCACATACAGTAATGTGACTACTTTCATTGGCAATGTGCGAAAACTAATTTATTTTCTAATCAGAGACATAGAGAGGATGCTAGCAAGCACAGTACTGTTAACTAATAATGTCCATTCTATCAGATTACTCCTGTTAGCTGTTCTACTTGGCCCACATTCCCTACTGCTGCATCTTCTTACATAACACTGCCATCTACAGCTCCTTCACATCGCACTGCTGCATGAGCCTAGCCACTGATTCTTGCTTACTAAGGAAAATAAGAATCATGAATAAAAAATGATCAAACGCACTGTTAAATATTTAAATGTCATAGTTTGCTGTTTGTTATTATATTAGCATTTTATATTTTGGACTGTGGAAGATGGACTAAATGTACTTAATTACATATCATGGGATTAAGGCTTTCATTGTCGTAAAATAGAGTTTAGATCACTAATAACTAACTCAGTATATGCTACTGTGACATTGGCAGCACACAAATAAGCACAACTAAATACACCTCAGGGAATTGTGGTACAAAATAGACCATATGAACAGACGTTTCTTAACAGGTAGGGAAATAATGAAGAATGGCTTTTTTTTCCTTAATTAATAAGGAAAATTTAGCAAATTCAATCTTAATAACATTTTAATGCTCCAATCATTTATTCACAGAAAAATTATCCTTGTGGGAGTAAAAGGTTAAAGCTGAATTTTAAAATGTTTTTCACATAGATATCACAAAGTAAAGTTGATCTAGGAAAGATGGCCTGGATACTACGGCAGCATCGGGATTTAGCCACTAGCACAAACCCACTAGCAAGAAATACTTTTAAGATTTGGGGTGGCCTAGGGAGAATGTACCACTGGGATAATAACTCACCATGAATACTGGGCACAAATTATGTTAAGCAAAGGAAAGAGGAATATTTATATTTCACTAGATGGGCAAAAAAAGAAGAAATATTATTACAAGATGTGATGAAAGGTAATAGGATATACACCAATGCGGATATTACACATAAATGGGGAAACAAGCCACTAGACAAATTGAGGTATACACAATTACAGCACTTTGCACAATCATTGCCACAACCATTACAGGGAAAAGGACATATGAGGTTAATAGAGAAATTATTCTGCTCCCCTCTTAGCTTAAACCAAAAGTATATCAAAAATGTATTACATTTTAATTCAGGAAACAGAATTCTCTCCATACCTGGGAAAATGGGAAGAGGAGATAGGCCCTCTCAGGGACGAGGAACATAAAGGAAAAATCTTAAGAATAGCCTGTTTTTCCTCAGGGGATATAAACAGTGGAAATGTGCTATAAACTTCTGGCAAGATGGTACGTGACCCCCCAGAGGGCACACAGGCTAGGGGCAGAGGGACCCCAAACTTGTTGGAGGGGATGTGATGCCCCAGGGAACTTTTGCGCATTTGTGGTGGGAATACACAAAGATTCAACCTTATTGGGAGGGGATCTTAGCAGTGACTCACCAAATGACGGGAGAAGGGATTCAGAAGGGCCCCTGGGAATGTTTATTTCACGATACAAGGAAAACGATCCCCCAATATAAGAACACCCTAGCCCCATTCCTTCTAAACACAGCTAAATGTCTGATTCCAAGTCTATGGAGGACCCAAGAAGTGCCAAACATTAAGGAGTGGGTAGTAAGGGTTGAAATGGTAAGCTATAGAGGAAACAATTCATACAGTAGAGCAGGGGTGGCAAACACAAGGCCCGCGGGCCGAATCCGGCCCGCCAGGCCTTGTGATGTGGCCCGTGCAGCAGCCCCTGTCAGCAGGGCGGATATCTCTCATCCAATTTTTTTATATTGCTGGCATCCACCGCTAGATGTCCACGGCCGGGCAGAGACAATGTCTCTGCCGGACACCATTTTCTTGAAGACGGCCGCCGTCGCTGCCGCTAGAGGTCCGCGGCCGGGCAGAGACAATGTCTCCGCCGGCCGCCATTTTCTTGAAGTCCGCCGTCGCCGCCGCTAGAGGTCCGCGGCCGGGCAGAGACAATGTCTCTGCCGGCCGCCATTTTCTTGAAGACCGGAGAGAGTCTCTGCTGGTGGGGGAACTCGGCTGGTGGGGGACTCCTGATGTAAAGGGGGGACGCGGCTAATGTAAGGGGGGGACGCGGCTGATGTAAGGGGGGGGACTCGGCTCATGTAAGGGGGGGGACTCGGCTCATGTAAGGGGGGGGACTCGGCTCATGTAAGGGGGGGACTCCGCTCATGTAAGGGGGGGACTCCGCTCATGTAAGGGGGGGGGGGGGGACTCGGCTTATGTAAGGGGGGACTCGGCTCATGTAAGGAGGGGACTCGGCTCATGTAAGGAGGGGACTCGGCTCATGTAAGGGGGGACTCGGCTCATGTAAGGGGGGACTCGGCTCATGTAAGGGGGGACTCGGCTCATGTAAGGGGGACTCGGCTGATGTAAGGGGGGACTCGGCTGATGTAAGGGGGGACTCGGCTGATGTAAGGGGGGACTCGGCTGATGTATGAATGAATGAATGAATGAAAACTTATATAGCGCAGCACATGCAAAGTAAATCGCCTCTGGGCGCTTAATGTAAGGGGGGACGCCTAATGTAAAGGGGGGACACCTGATGTAAAGGGGGGACGCGGCTGGTGTGGACGCCTGATGTAAAAGGGGGACTCGGCTGGTGGGGACGCCCGATGTAAAAGTGGGACTCGGCTGGTGGGGACGCCTGATGCAAGGAGAGACTTCCACTGATTCTGCATTATGGTGAGTTGAATGATTTCATTTTATATTATAATGTAATATTAGAAATAATGTGCTTCGCACTCCTGAACCCTGCGCTGCGTCCATATGCAGCGCAAGAAAACTTGGAGACTGCTCAGACTGAACACTATGGTGGAGTGCAGATACAACCGGCCCTTTGAGGGCAACCAAACTGCTGATGCGGCCCCCGATGAATTTGAGTTTGCCACCCCTGCAGTAGAGGATTCATTGGAGACATATTGGAATATATGAGATAAATGGACGGAGTTTAGGGAATCTGAAGGTTGGAAGAATTTGATGGAGATGTAGGGAATTAGGGGGAGGGAGAGGAGAAGGAGGGGGGTTTACCCCCGTCTAAAAAAAAGTGTTGTTCGTTTTGGGGGAGGGGCTGGAGACAGGGAGAACAAATGTATAGATTTTATGTAATAAGGAAGCTATGTGTATCTGTTTATATCTGTCTATACAATAAAAGAGAGAATATAAAAAAAAATGGAGGCCAGCAAAAAAAAAAGAGGGGGGAACACTCCCACACTGCTTAGCAAGTATCGGCAATGGCTTCCATTACAGCTTTATTTAAAGGCATTTAATGTGTGTCAGCCACAATACACAAATAAAATGTTAACCTGCAAAAAAAAAATGTTTTTCTCTACAGCATTAGTTACATTTCTCTCCTTTAATTAAAGTGGATGTAAAACCTCACATATACTGTACCTAGTGAAGTGAACAGCCTCAGATAATGGACAAAGATGAAATAAATCTCCCTACATAAGTTTTACATATATATCTGCTGTCTTTCCCTTTCTACATTCTTTGGAAAGTGCAGATCTGTTAGAAATCGTGTTTCTTCTTTTAGCAGTGGGGGGGGGGTCTGGGCTTAAACTGTGTGAGAGTTGATTGGAGGAAAGGCACATAATTCCACTCCACATAGACAGAGCCACGAAGGAACATGCAGAGCTGTAAACTGAATAGACAAGCTCTCTGCTTATCTCCCTCTAGGCTCCCTCCTGCTTTTATCTCATGAAGCAGCAGAAACAAATGGCACTTAGGCCGCGTACACACGATCAAATCTGTCTGCTGGAAACGGTCTGCCAGACCGTCCCAGCAGACAGATTCGATCGTGTGTACGGGCGAGCCGACGGATTTGGCCAGCCGACAGATTTAAAAGCATGCTTTCAAATCTGTCGGCTGGGAACCCGTCCGCCCGACATGTCTGCTGGTTAGTACGCTACCCCTTCCCTGCCAGTTACATTTATACAGTTATCAATGCATATTTATAGCATTGTTCACTGTATAAATGTATATGGTCCCAAAAATGTGTCAAAAGTGTCCGATGTGTCGGCTATAATGTCGCAATCCCCAAAAAAAAAACGCAGATCGTCGCCATTCCTAGTAAAAAAAAAATAAAAAAAAAAATCATAATTATGTCTCCCCTATTTTGTAGGCAATATAACTTTTGCGCAAACCAGTCACTATACGGTTATTGCGATTTTATTTTTAATTTTTTTTTACCAAAAATATGTAGAAGAATACGTATCGGCCTAAACTGAGATCAATTTTTTTTTTTTTTTTTTTTATGGGATATTTATTATAGCAAAAAGCAAAAAATGTTGTGTCTTTTTTCAAAATTGTCGCTCTTTTTTTGTTTATAGCGCAAAAAATAAAAACCGCACGGGCGATCAAATAGCACCAATAGAAAGCTCTATTTGTGGGGAAAAAAGGACGCCAATTTTGTTTGGAAGCCACGTCGCATGACCGCGCAATTGTCAGTTAAAGCGACGTAGTGCCGGAAGCTAAAATTTGGTCTGGGCAGGAAGGGGGTGTAGGTGCACAGTAGGCAAGTGGTTAAGTACCGAAGTTTGCCCATTCCACAAGTGTGTGCAATTTTGAAGCGTGACATGTTAGGTTTGTATTTAATCTGCATAAATTCATCTTTTACATTATGCAAAAAAAAATAGGCAAACTTTATGTTTTTTTTACAGCATAACCCTGTTTTTTTGTCCAAAAAATTGCAATTACCGCCTTGGAATTCTCTAGGGTCTCTGATAAAAAAAAAAACATTTAATGTTTTGGGGTTCTATATAATTTTCTAGAAAAAAAAATAAGATTTTTACATGTAGGAGAGAAATGTCTGAATTGGCCTGGGTGACAAGTGGTTAACATACCAGCCTCAATTCTAATCTTCCACAAATACTTCATGGCCTCATAAAGTATAAAAATAAAAGACCTTTTTATATCATAATGGGTTTGTGTACACTGATTTAGTGACACAGACAGTTTACTGGGTAATTCAAGCTAATTTTAAAATGTCTGCCATGTGTACCCATTGATGTATCATCTATAGACTTTTGTTATTTAGACATATATTTATATATAGTTTTAGTCATTACAGATTTGAATCTCAATTGGCAGAGCTTTCACATAAGAATAATTTCATGTTACCATTATCTCCATTTTTAATTTCTCTTTATTTTAATATTTGCTCTCCATTATGGAGATCCATACATTTAATATGAAAGAACAAGTCAAAGATCTTGGATGATACTTTGTTATTAATGAAATGGCTTGAGTATGATTTGTGTTGTGGTTTTCTTGGTATTCCTGCAGGGCTCACTCAATCTGCGATGACACATCGTCTGAACTACAGCGTGTTATTGCATTGGATCCAAGAGGCCTTACGGAATCTCGCAGGAGTTCGTTCGCAGGTAGAGGAGGAATGGCCAGGTAACCAAACAATAAAGAAGAGGGAGGTTAAAGCGGAGTTCCACCCAGGAAAACCACTTTTGCCCATCTTCTTTAAAAAAATTAAATAAAAAAAGCATGAAAAAAAAAAAATACTCACCCGAAATACCTGTTGCTATGCGGAAGTCCGTAATCTGCCTCACCTGCACCGCGGTCCGATTTCTTTTTCTCCTTCTCCTAATGAATGGGGCGCGCTGCTTTCTGGGAACTGTGTGTGTTCTCAGAGAGCAGTGCGCCCATTCACAAGCCAGCGTGAGACTCACGCAGGCGCAGTAGGAAATGGGCAGTGAAGCCGTACGGCTTCACTGCCTGTTTCCCATAGTGTGGATGGCGGCGCGGGACCCGAAGCGATCTTGGGACCGGCATCGGGGGGCCCATCAGCGCGGGCAAGTAAGACAAGGTAAGTGTCCTTATTTAAAGTCAGCAGCTACACTGTTAGTAGCTGCCGACTTTAACCACTTGCCTACTGTGCACCTACACCCCCTTCCTGCCCAGACGAAATTTAAGCTTCCGGCACTGCGTCGCTTTAACTGACAATTGCGCGGTCGTGCGACGTGGCTCCCAAACAAAATTGGCGTCCTTTTTTTCCCACAAATAGAGCTTTCTTTTGGTGGTATTTGATCACCTCTGCGGTTTTTATTTTTTGCGCTATAAACAAAAATAGAGCGTCAATTTTGAAAAAAATTCAATATTTTTTACTTTTTGCTATAATAAATAACCCCAAAAATATATAAAAAATAAAAAATTTTCCTCAGTTTAGGCCGATACGTATTCTTTTACATATTTTTGGTAAAAAAAATAAATAATAATTAGCGTTTATCGATTGGTTTGCGCAAAATTTATAGTGTTTACAAAATAGGGGATAGTTTATGGCATTTTTTTTTTGGGACTGCAACGTTATGGCGGACACTTAGGACACTTTTGTGACATTTTTGGGACCATTTACATTTATACAGTGAACAATGCTATAAATATGCATTGATTACTGTATAAATGTGACTGGAAGTGAAGGGGTTAACCACTAGGGGGCGGGGAAGGGGTTAAATAAGTGTCCTATGAGTGTTCTAACTGTAGGGGGAGGGGGGGTGACTGGGGGAGGTGACCGATTGTGTCCCTATGTACAAGGGACACAACCGCTCTCCTCTCTCCCTGACAGGGACGTGCAGCTCTGTGTTTACACACAGAGCTCCACGTCCCCGCTCAGTTACTGAGCAATCGCGTGTGCCCGGCGGCGATCGTTGCCGCCGGGCACTCGCACGGGATCCCCGCGGCTTTAAAAAGACATCACGTCATATGACGTGATGTCAGAACAATGGAGTCCTCCGCCCGCCGTCATTTGACGGTGGGCAGAGGACAAGTGGTTAAAAAAAAAAATTGCGGCTGGAGCTCCGCTTTAAATTATGTAGATACATTTAACACAGATATGCATAAAGTGTGGTTTCATCTGAATGCAAGTTGTCAGTGGTGAAGATTAATTGGGGAAAGTGAAGATTAATTGGGGAAATTCAATAAAGCTGCTGCACCACTTTTCTGGCAATCCCTCCTGCTAATGTACTGAGCCAAATTCATGTAGCGTCAAGACACTTTGGGGTTTATTTACTAAAGTCAAATAGACTGTGCACTTTGCTAGTGCAGTTGCTTCAGAGCTTAGTAAATGAGCAGAAGCTCTGCTGACTTCCAAAACGTCACTTCCCGCCCAATGCTTCTAAAGCAACCTTTTTTTTTTTTTTTACATTTATTTATTTTTTATTTTAGTGTAAATATGAGATCTGAGTTTTTTTTTTCCCCAGATCTCATATTTAACTAGATGCCGACCGCCCGCCGTCATATTACTGCGGGACGGTGGCTCTGCTGGGCGTGAGCCCGTAGCTATACGTCCGCTCTTTAGCGACCGATAGGAGGCGCGTGCATGCGCGTCTCCGCTCGCCCCCGAGTCCCGCGCGCGTGCCCTGTGGGTACGATCGCCGCCGGGCACCCACGATCGCTCGTTACAGGGCGGGGAGCGAGAGCTATGTGTGTAAACACAAAGCTCTCGTTCCTGTCAGCGGGGGAAACGCTGATTTTCTGCTCATACAATGTATGAACAGAAGATCAGTGATTTCCCCTAGTGAGGCCACCCCCCCCCCTATACAGTTAGAACACACCAGGAACACACTTAACCCCTTCCCTGCCCCCTAGTGTTAACCCCTTCACTGCCAGTGGCATTTTTATAGTAATACAATGCATTTTTATAGCATTGATCGCTATAAAAATGCCAATGGCCCCAAAAATGTGTCAGACGTGTCCGAAGTGCCCGCCATAATGTCGCAGTACTGAAAAAAAATGCTGATCGCCGCCATTACTAGTAAAAAAAAAAAATATTAATAAAAATGCCATAAAACGACCCCCTATTTTGTAAACGCTAGAACTTTCGCGAAAACCAATCAATAAACGCTTATTGCGATTTTTTTTAACAAAAAATATGTAAAAGAATACGTATCGGCCTAAACTGAGGAAAAAAAAATGTTTTTTTATATATTTTTGGGGGATATTTATTATAGCAAAAAGTATTGCATTTTTTTCAAAAATGTCGCTCTATTTTTGTATATAGCGCACAAAATAAAAACCGCATAGATGATCAAATATCACCAAAAGAAAGCTCTATTTGTGGGAAAAAAAGGACGCCAATTTTGTTTGGGAGCCACGTCGCACGACCGCGCAATTGTCAGTTAAAGCGACGCAGTGCCGAATCCCAAAAAGTGCTCTGGTCATTGGACAGCAATATGGTCCGGGGCTAAAGTGGTTAAGAGGTCCTGTCATGCTTTTTTTCTATTACAAGGGATAAAAGTGACACATTTTTTTTTTTAAATGAACAGCGTAAAAAATTAAAATAAAAGGTAAAATAAATAAGAAAAGAAAAGCTTGCGTGCAGAAGCGAACGCATACGTGAGCAGCACTCGCATTTGAAAACAGTGTTCAAACCACACATGTGAGGTATCACCGCGAGCAAGAGCAATTGTCATCGCTGATCTCCTGGGGTGCATGCCTCAATTAAAGTCCCACCCTTGTTCTTCCTAGTTCAATAATAGCCCTAGACCTTTTCTGTAACTTAAAACATGCAACCTGAAGTATTTTTTAAGTCAATTATGCAGATTTTGAAGGGTAAAAGTTTGTCGCCATTATACGGGCGGGCGCAATTTTGAAGCGTGACATGTTGGGTATCAATTTACTCAGCATTACAAAATAAAATAAAAATTTGACTAACTTTACTGTTGTCTTATTTTTTTATTAACAAAAGTGTATTTTTTCAAAAATAATTGTATAATGTAAATGACTTTTCTAGCAAAAAAAAACGTTTTTAACTTGTAAAAAAACAAATCTCAGAAAGAGGCTCGGTCCTTAAGTGGTTAAAGGGGTTGTATAGGCAGAATTTTTTTTTTTGTCTTAATGCATTCTATGCATCAACATAAAAAATGTCTGTGTGTAGCAGCCTCCCCAGCGCCCCCTAATTACTTACTTGAGCCCCATCTCTCTCCAGCGATGTCCATGAGTGTCTAAGCCATCCAGGACACTCCTCTTGATTGGCTGAGACACAGCTGAGGCACCATTGGCTCCCGCAGCTGTCAATCAAAGTCAGTCAGCCAATCAGGGGAGAGGGGTCGGGGCTCTGTGTCTGAATGGATACAAGGAGCTCTGACGGGTGCCCCATAGAGAGCTGCTGGCTGAGGGGGCACTCTATAGGAGGGAGGGGACAGGAGCAACAAAGAGGGACCCAAGAAGAGAAGGATCCAGGCTGCTCTGTTCAAAACCAACTGCACAGATGAAGTAAGTATAGAAAAAAAAATAGCCTTTACAATCACTTTTAATAATTGGTCTTATCCTTCAACTCTTTTTTATGGCCCCACAATAGTCCTTGTCAATAAATATGTTATTCATATAAAATGTTTGGTTATCTTTTATTTCCTCAGTTTTTCTAAAAAAATGTTAATTTGTACTATGAACATATCATAAACATATCATCTCAATGAGTAATTCAAACCAGTTATCTCTTCTAACTGTTACTCATATGTCATATGTTTACTCTACTGTCATTAATAATTTATGTAATTAATAAATTACCTTTTAAAACAAAATGTATAAAATAGATGCTTTATATAGAACAATGAAATGTTTCAAAATAATGATCAGAGTATTTTTCCATAGGTTATCCAGATTTCTGCTCACAGTACAGAACTGGGCAACAAGACACCTTGTCCCAGAAGATCAGCGCCCAGACTCTTTCTTGGAACGGTTTAGAGGTCCTGAGCTTAAAGAAGTGTCAAGCAGGAACAGTAACAACCAGTCTTTTGTAGGGACTCAAGAACGAATAGAAAGAGCAACCAGGTATATATAATACATACTTTTATGTGCTTAAAAGGATTGTAAAGGTTTGTTTTTTTATTTTCTAAATAGGTTCTTTTAAGCTAGTGCATTATTGGTTCACTTACCTTTTCCTTCTATTTCCCTTCTAAATGTTTTTTTTTCTTTGTCTGAATTTCTCACTCCCTGTTCCTCCTCAATAAGCTTGCCACCATCATCCAAGTCGTTCTGGCTGGGGGTTAGTCAGGGTGCTCATCTCCTCCCTTGCTATACCCCCAAAGGGGGTGTGTTTCCTCGGTGGGACTTTAAGTGTGTGAGGCGAGTTCGAGTATAGGACTAAATTAGTCAACAAGTAGGTATCAAAAATATTCAAAATTTATTGGTTTAAATAATGGGACTATATGCCTACGGGACTATATGCCTACGGGGAGATGCCCTTGGGGCTATATTCCCTTGGGACTATATGCCTACGGGGAGATGCCCTTGGGGCTATATTCCCTTGGGACTATATGCCTACGGGGAGATGCTGACTAACCCCCAGCCAGAACGGCTCGGATGATGGGGGCAAGCTTACTGAGGAGGAACAGGAAGTGAGAAATTCAGACAAAGAAAACATTTGGAAGGGAAATCGAAAGAAAAGGTAAGTGAACCAACAATGCACTAGCTTAAAGGAACCTTTATTTAGAAAATAAAAAACGAACCTTTACAACCCCTTTAAGTAACTCTATTTTCACCCAAATTAAATAAAAAAATAAGCTGCCTGGAAAACAAAGGCTTTCAATACCTACTTACCTATCCCAAGGACAGTGCTTAAGATGGTATTATCTTCAAGAAGTGAAGATCAGTAGTGCTCGGAGTGGGGTAGGCAAGTCTTCCTATTCCGGAGGCATTTTGTTTTCTTTTTGGATTTTGGTGACAAACTTCCAGAAATCTCTTTTTATGCTTGTGTGATTAGCCCACTGACCTGAGCTGCAAGCAAAATTACAGGCATCCCCTGCAATAGGAGTTTCACTTTTGGTGACATGGGTTGGTTTACTAAAGACAAATATATTTCTCACTTTGCAAAGTAAGTTGTACTTTTCAAGTAATTCTTCCCTAGAGTGTAGTAAATGTGGTGAAACTCTGTTGTCTTCTATCATCCAATCATGAACAAGCAAAAATGCATTTTTTCCCCATTTTCTTTGCATGTGATTTGGTATTCTTTGCAAAGTAAACTTTCCTAGAAATAAGCTCTTGCAAAGTGTAACTTCCTTGAAGAGTGAACACCCTATTTGCCTTTAGTAAATCAACCCCTTCCCTCAAAGCTATTCCTCACCTAAAGCAATGTTGAAACTGCAATTACAACACAGGGAAAGGTCACTGTGTGATAATGAAGGCTGACATTTTTAGTATAACTTACTTCAGAATGGAGAACATTCTTTTTAACCACTTTGTTTCCCTGTCACGTCCAAAGACGTGAACCGCGCAAACCTGAGGCGCCGGGTTGACGTCTTTGGACGTGACAGCCTTTCCCCGCTCCCTGCGCGTCCCCGCGAGCGCGCATCGGCAAAAAACTGTGTTGGCCGTGTCCCTTGGACACAGCCAATCACAGATCGTGCTGAATGGCCAATCGCAGAGGCCATTCAGCACTCGATCCCGATGTCCAATGAGAGATGATCTCAATTGTAAACAAATGAGATCATCTCTCATCGCCGGCTTTCTCCTCACACACAGCGTGTGAGGAGAGAAAGAGTGAAAGCAGTTACAGTCAGTGAGTAAAAAAAAAAAAAAAAGTTAAAGTTTAAAAACAGCGCCAGTGTCTCTGCCAGTGCCACCTGCCAGTGCAAACAGCCTGTGCCACCTGTCCCTGCCATCAGTGCCACCTGCCCCCAGTGCCATCTGCCCCTGCCATCAGTGCCATCTGCCCCTGCCATCAGTGCCATCTGCCCCTGCCATCAGTGCCACCTGCCCCTGCCATCAGTGCCACCTGCCATCTGCCGTAAGTGCCATCTGCCATCAGTGCAATCTGCCATCAGTGTCACCTGCTAGTGCAATCTACCATCAGTGCCACCTGCCAGTGCAATCTACCATCAGTGCCACCTGCCTGTGCCACCTGCCTGTGCCATCTGCCTGTGCCACCTGCCATCAGTGCTATCTGCCCGTGCCACCTGCCCGTGCCATCTGCCATCAGTGCCATCTGTCATCAGTGCCATCTGCCCGTGCCATCTGCCTGTGCCATCTGCCAGTGTCATCGGTGCCATCTGCCATCCGTGCCATCTGCCCGTGCCAGCTGCCATTAGTGCTACCTGCAATTAGTGTAATTTGCCATCAGTGTCACCTGCCAGTGCAATCTCCCATCAGTGCCACCTGCCAGTGCAATCTACCATCAGTGCCACCTGCCTGTGCCATCTGCCTGTGCCACCTGCCATCAGTGCTATCTGCCCGTGCCACCTGCCCGTGCCATCTGCCATCAGTGCCATCTGTCATCAGTGCCATCTGTCATCAGTGCTATCTGTCATTAGTGCTATCTGCCCGTGCCAGCTGCCATTAGTGCTACCTGCCATTAGTGCTACCTGCCATCAGTGCCATCTGCCATCAGTCCGTGCCATTTGCCGTCAGTGCCACCTGTCAGTCTCATCAGTGCCAACAATGGCTAAAAGATCCTTTTCACTCGAGGAGGCATATGAAATTATGGCGGCTGACGAGAGCAACGGGAAGCTCTGCGATTCGGATTCCCCTGAAAATTCCGACAACGAATCTGACGTCACCTATGAGCCGATAGTCAGCAGTGGAGAAGAGACATCCGAGGAGGAGGATGAGGAGGAAGAAGAGGAGGACGAGGAAGAAGAAGAAGAGGAGGAGGAGGGTCCACCCGCCAGAAGAAGGCGTATTGCTAAGGAGGCAGTGCCATCCACCAGCACCGCTGTGCCATCCACCAGAACCGATGTGCCATCCACCAGCACCGCTGTGCCATCCACCAGTACCGCAATACCTCAGCAAGCAAGGTCACGTACCAGTGGGGTGTCACCTCAGTCCCAAAGGGTTAGGTCCCATGCCAGCCTTCCCTATTCCCTTCAGAACCCCCTGTGGCTTCCTTCTAATTCAGGAGAAGCCAACATTCCCCCCTTCACTGCCCAGCCAGGAGTCCAGGTGGACACAGAAAAATTTTGCCCCGATTAACTTTTTTAATTTAATTTTCACCGACAACATGCTTGCCTCAATTGTTACCCAGTGCAATCTTTATGCAGAACAATTTATTTCCAGTAACCCCACATCCTATTATGCCCGTCCCTTCGAGTGGAGAGCCCTAACAGTGGAAGAGTTTAAAAAATTTTTGGGCCTCATATTCTGTATGGGACTAAACCACAAAAACCAGCTACGTGCCTATTGGTCAAACCGCCCCATCTACCACATGCCCATCTTTTCCTCAAAAATGCCCAGGACCAGATATCAATTGATAATGAGATTCCTACACTACAACGACAATACCCAGTGCCCTCCCCGAAATGACCCAAGTTTTGATAAACTTTTTAAAATTCGGCCACTACTTAATTATTTTTCCGAAATTTTCCCCCAGTTGTTTACCCCGGACCAACAAATATGTGTAGACGAATCCTTAGTAAAATTTTCTGGCAGGCTGGGCATAAAACAATTCATTCCCAGTAAAAGGGCCCGCTATGGGGTGAAGCTCTATAAATTATGTGACCGAGCCACAGGTTATACGTATGCCTTCAACGTATACGAAGGAAAGGACAGCCAGCTACACCCCCCTAATTGTCCAGACTACGTAGGAACCAGCGGGAAAATTGTTTGGCAACTCCTGAACCCACTCCTGGAGAAAGGATACCACTTATATGTGGACAATTTCTACACAAGTTTGCCCCTGTTCCGAAACCTTTTCCAAAAAAAAAAACCCAGCATGCGGCACCGTGCGATCGAACCGGAAGGGCTTTCCTCAAAGTCTTGTCGTCAAAAAATTAGAAAAAGGGGAGACGGCGAGTTTACGTACAGAGGAAGTTCTGGCTGTGAAATGGAGGGACAAAAGGGATGTGTACATGCTTTCTACCATCCACAACAACACATTCGTTGAGACCAGAACGAGGAATGGGCTAATCCAGAAACCGAAATGCATTTATGACTACAATAAGTTCATGGGGGGTGTCGATTTGAACGACCAGATGCTGGAACCCTACCTTTCTACAAGAAGATCATACCAGTGGTATAAAAAAGTTTCAATCTATTTGTTCAATTTGGCCGCGTACAACACATATGTGATATATCGGAAATCCACTCCAAGACCCAAACCCTACCTTTTCTACCTGGAGGAAATCACCACTGCCCTTTTATATCCCAGCAACCCACCAGAATACATTCGATCCGATGTGGTTAGCCGACTCAGCGAGCGCCACTTTCCAGATAAACTCCCTCCCAGACCAACAGGCCATAAATGCCAAAAAAGATGCAAGGTGTGCGCCAAAGCAGGAGTGAGAAGAGACACCATTTATTATTGTCCTAAATGCCCTTCCCAACCAGCCCTCTGCGTAGTTGGTTGTTTCGCCCGTTACCATACCTCACTAAATTATTAGTCACTTTCTGCCATTTACCTTCACACCCCTTATACCTCTGCTTATGACCTCTGCTTATGACCCCGGCTTGTTATTTGACCACGATTCTGCCTACCGATTCTGTTTATACCTCTGCCTGATTTGGAACTGACCCTGGACTGTTATTTGACCATGCTTATGCCTACCGATTCTGTTTATACCTCTGCCTGATCTGGAACTGACCCTGGACTGTTTGACCATTCTTTTTGCCTGCCTCTTGGACTGATCTTTTACCCTGCCAGTGGACTAGTGGGATTCATAGCACAGGGGTCTCACATATGTGAGGGGCTCCAGAATTTGTTTTTCTGGATGAAGAAAACAATTGTTTTTGTTTTCTCATTCTAGATTAGGGTCTGGTTGCCCGGAGGCTTCAAAGAGATTTGGGTGGGAGAAGCCTCCACCCCTGTCCCCATTCTGTCCTGAACGAGGCCCTACTTCTGCCTGTAGGACCTATGCCATCATGCCTCTGCCTGGTGCATGAACTGACCACCTGCACTAACCCTGACGGGACAGTATCCCTGCCTGGACAATTGTGGATGCCGTTGCTGACCAAGTCCCTGCCTGCTGCCTGGACCAGTGCTATCCTGCTGTGTAAAACTGCGCTACTATTACCACAGGTAATCTTTTGTTTACAGTTTTGCTCGGCATAATGTATTTTGGGGTGTAACTCTTGGTATGTGCATGCTATGTGTCTCTGGAACACCGGACCGTGTTCCTTGCATGTTTGATCTCTGTATGTGGTCAGGCTGTGTAGAAGTCTCACACATGGGGTATCGTTTTACTCAGGAGGAGTAGCAGAATGTATTTTGGGGTGTCATTTTTGCTATCTAAATGCTATGTGTTGGAAATATCTTAGAAACGCACAACTTTGTGTAAAAAAAAATGCGTTTTCATTTTTTTTCCACGTGTTCCAAAAACTTCTGGAAAACAATGAACCGTTCAAAAGACTCATTATGCCTCATAGATTATACGTTGGGGTGTTAGCTTTCCAAAATGGGGTCATTTTGTGGGTAATTTCATTATCCTGGTGTTCCAGGGCCTTCAAAAGTGTAATAGGTAGTCAACTAGTTAGATGTGCAATTTATGCTCCTAAAACCCTGAATGGCGCTTCCTGCATGTTGGGCCTCCGTATGTGGCCAGGCAGTGAAAAAGTCTCACACATGGGGTATCGTTTTACTCAGGAGGAGTAGCAGAATGTATTTTGGGGTGTCATTTTTGCTATCTAAATGCTATGTGTTGGAAATATCTTAGAAACGGACAACTTTGTGTAAAAAAAAATGCGTTTTCATTTTTTTTCCACGTGTTCCAAAAACTTCTGGAAAACAATGAACCGTTCAAAAGACTCATTATGCCTCATAGATTATACGTTGGGGTGTTAGCTTTCCAAAATGGGGTCATTTTGTGGGTAATTTCATTATCCTGGTGTTCCAGGGCCTTCAAAAGTGTAATAGGTAGTCAACTAGTTAGATGTGCAATTTATGCTCCTAAAACCCCGGATGGCGCTTCCTGCATGTTGGGCCTCCGTATGTGGCCAGGCAGTGAAAAAGTCTCACACATGGGGTATCGTTTTACTCAGGAGGAGTAGCAGAATGTATTTTGGGGTGTCATTTTTGCTATCTAAATGCTATGTGTTGGAAATATCTTAGAAACGGACAACTTTGTGTAAAAAAAAATGCGTTTTCATTTTTTTTCCACGTGTTCCAAAAACTTCTGGAAAACAATGAACCGTTCAAAAGACTCATTATGCCTCATAGATTATACGTTGGGGTGTTAGCTTTCCAAAATGGGGTCATTTTGTGGGTAATTTCATTATCCTGGTGTTCCAGGGCCTTCAAAAGTGTAATAGGTAGTCAACTAGTTAGATGTGCAATTTATGCTCCTAAAACCCCGGATGGCGCTTCCTGCATGTTGGGCCTCCGTATGTGGCCAGGCAGTGAAAAAGTCTCACACATGGGCAGAGGCGTTGTTAGGGGTTGGCTGAGGAGGCTGGAGCCCCGAATGGGTCGATGAAAAGCCCCGAGTCTCAGCCATAGAGCATTTAATACATAGCCCCGAGTGCCGCTGAGCAGGGACCAACGGCCGAATTGCATTGAAAGATCATCACACTGATCCATCCAGCCCGTGCTGCAGCTGCGCTGTGTCCTGTGACAGAGATGTTAGCTGCACCTGTCACAGGACTCAGTGAGTGTGAGTGTGTTCCGTCTTGCAAAGTACAGCCCTTCCCCTCCTCAGTCTCCACTAATGGGAGAACGATCAGCTCTGCCTCCTCCCGCCCCTCTCTCCCTATGCCTGCCCACACTCGATGCAGCCCTGTCCTCTGTGAAGGATATATGCGGGCGGGAAACTTTTACACTGTGGCTGCCGAGTGCCGACTTCAAATTCAAAACATAAAGACGCTGAGTGAGCCAGTGACAGTGATACTCCTGCTAGGACTGTACAAGTGAGTGAGCTGTAAACAGGCTCCCCCCTCCCCTCTGTTCCTACTCCTCTCTCCCTTGAGCCTTATCACTTAACCTCTTGCCTGCCAGGCACTTTCACTCCTTTCCTGCCCAGTACAATTTTCAGCTGTCAACTCTCTCACACTGAGCCCTGGTTCACATTGGAGCGATTTGGCATGCAATTTGACATGTCAAATCGCATGCCAAAACGGTGACAATTGCCAGCGATGGCACCATCCCAATCGATGCAATGTTGCATCGATTCCATTTGTGTAGTCGCACTGATTCCCAAAAGTAGTTTCTGTACTACTTTTGGCAACTTCGGGGTGCAATTTCAGTAGACATTTGTACAGGAACCTGCACAGATGTCTTTAAAATCACACCCCAAAGTCAGGATCGAAATGCGAGTATGAAATCGTTTAATTGTTTAGCTGAACTCGCTCAATTTCATTCCCAATGTCAGTGTGAACGTGGGCTCTGAATGACAATTGCGCAGTCAAGCAACACTTTACCATATTACATTGTTCTTTTTTTCACACAAATGGAGTTTTCATTTTGGTGGTATTTAATAACAATTGTTTTTTAAAGGTTTTTTTTTTGTAAATACAGTGCGGTACTGTTGGGCACTGATGGGTAGCAATGATGGGCATTAATGGGTGGCATTAAAAAGCAGAACAGATAGGTGTAATTTGCTGGGCACTGTTGGGGCTGCACTGTAATCGGTGCCCTAATTATTTGTACAGTGTCCCCTGTGAGGGGATGCCCCTAATCAGCTCTCCTCACAGGCTGTCATTTACATGCGATTGGCTGTTTTTGGACACAGCCAATCACATGGGTAAAGAGCAGCGTCATTGGCTATTTACCAAGATCAGGGTCATGCAATCATTGCTGTGTCATTTTTGTCTTGCTTCATAACATCAATATCCGTTATAAAACCTGGAGGGCATGGATGGTGAGATGATTCGGTGGCATAATGGGCCACCCGACTCGACTTGCCCCCCAGGCTTAAGGCTGCCAGCCCTCCCCTGGTGGCGCCTATGATGAACATCCCACTGGTCCAATCCGGAACCGCGAGACGTGTGACGTCCACAAGCTTAGAAGGCAGGAATTACAATGCCACCCGCACGCAATGCGACATCCCTGCTCGGTTTGGAGGCTCTCCTCTGGCTGACTGAGCGTCCTCACCTCTGGCTGACTGAGCGTCCTGTCCTCTGGCACCACAGCTGCCCGCCATGCCACATCCCCACTCCCTGCTCAGCAGCTTTCCTCTCCACCTTGGCTCCATCGCTATGACGGGCACATCATGGCTGAGGTATGTGATGTCAGTGGTTGTGTATGTATGTAGGTCAGGTCAGTGTAGTCGGGTCAGTGTATGCAATGCAGGTCAGGTCAGGTCAGTGTAGTCAGGTCAGTGTATAAAATGCAGGTCAGGTCAGTGTATGCAATGTAGGTCAGTGTGGTCAGGTCAGTGTAGTGTAGTGTGGTCAGGTCAGTGTAGTGTAGTGTGGTCAGGTCAGGTCAGAGATTGTGTATGCAATGCAGGTCAGGTCAGTGTATGCCATACAGGTCAGTGTAGTGTATGCAGGTCAGTGTAGTCAGGTCAGTGTATGCAATGCAGGTCAGTGTAGTCAGGTCAGTGTATGCAATGCAGGTCAGTGTAGTCAGGTCAGTGTATGCAATGCAGGTCAGGTCAGTGTATGCAATGCAGGTCAGGTCAGTGTATGCAATGCAGGTCAGTGTATGCAATGCAGTTCAGGTCAGTGTAGTGTATGCAGGTCAGTGTATGCAAGTCAGGTCAGTATAGTCAAGTCAGTGTAGTCAGGTCAGTGTTAATGTATGCAGGTTATGTCAGTGTGTACTGACACATACACACTCACGTAGGTCTGGGTATGTGTCAGGTAGGTCAACCTGTGCCACTCCACCGGCCGCGCCGGCATCCCCCCCAGTGCCGGCTTGGCTTCGGGCTGAAGCCCCTGGTCTTTTTGTCACCTAGCAACGCCCCTGCACATGGGGTATCGTTTTACTCAGGAGGAGTAGCAGAATGTATTTTGGGGTGTCATTTTTGCTATTTAAATGCTATGTGTTGGAAATATCTTAGAAACGGACAACTTTGTGTAAAACAAAATGCGTTTTCATTTTTTTTCCACGTGTTCCAAAAACTTCTGGAAAACAATGAACCGTTCAAAAGACTCATTATGCCTCATAGATTATACGTTGGGGTGTTAGCTTTCCAAAATGGGGTCATTTTGTGGGTAATTTCATTATCCTGGTGTTCCAGGGCCTTCAAAAGAGTAATAGGTAGTCAACTAGTTAGATGTGCAATTTATGCTCCTAAAACCCCTGATGGCGCTTCCTGCATGTTGGGCCTCCGTATGTGGCTAGGCAGTGAAAAAGTCTCACACATGGGGTATCGTTTTACTCAGGAGGAGTAGCAGAATGTATTTTGGGGTGTAATTTGTGGTATGCACATGCCATGTGAGAGAAATAAGCTATTACAATGACAATTTTGAGAACATTTTTAAATAAAAAATAAAAATCTTAATTTTGCAAAGTATTGTGGGAAAAAATTACAACTTCAAATACCTCACCATGCCTCTTAATAAATACCTTGGAATGTTTACTTTCCAAAATGGGGTTATTTGGGGGGAATTTGTACTTTCCTGGCTTGTTGGGGTCTCAAGAAATGAGATAGGCCTTCAGTACATCAGGTGTAATCAGATGTGATAATTTTTTATGATTTGCACTATAGCTTGTAGACTCTAAAATTTTCACACAGACCAAATAATTTCGAAAATTTTTGGGTTATTTTTATCAAAGACATGTAGCAGTATAAATTGTGGCCAAAATTTATGAAGAAAAATTAATAATTTGCAAAATTTTATCACAGAAACTAAGAAAAAAACTTTTTTTTTCAAAATTTCCGGTCTTTTTTTATTAATAGAGCAAAAAATAAAAAACCCAGAGATGATCAAATACCACCAAAAGAAAGCTCTATTTGTGGGAAGAAAAGGACAAAAAAATCATTTAGGTATAGTGTTGCATGACTGAGTAATTGTCATTCAAAGTGTGAGAGTGCTGAAAGCTGAAAATTGCTCTGGGCAGGAAGGGTGTTTAAGTGCCCAGTAAGCAAGTGGTTAAAAGTGTTTTGATTAAAATAAGTGTAAACCATAAAACAGAATCTGCCATAAAGCAGAATATCTGTATCTGGTTTCCTCTGATGGAGCTTTACACTTTCTGAGCCCTGTTGTGACCTCTTAGTTAATGAAAAGTGAAATGTAAAGCCCTGTACACACGATCGGTCCATCCAATGAGAATGGTCCGACCGACCGTTTTCATCGGTTCACCGATGAAACTGACTGATGGACTAATGTGCCTACACACCATCGGTTCATGAACCGATCGTGTCAGAACACGGTGCGGTAAAACACAACGACGTGATGGGAAAAACGAAGTTGAATGCTTCCAAGCATGCGTCGACTTGATTCTGAGCATGCGTGGATTTCTAACCGATGCTCGTACGTACTAACGATCGGTTTTGACCTATCGGTTAGCCGTCAATCGGTTCAATTTTAAAGCAAGCCATCTTTTTTTGGACCGAAGGATAACGGAGCGATGGGGCCTACACACGATCGGTTTGGACCAATGAAAATGAACTTCAGTCCGTTTTCATCGGTTTGAACCGATCGTGTGTACGCGGCTTAAGTCTTCATTCATTTGAAATGTTGTCAAAAGTTTTGATACTTTGGTTAAATGCATTGGCATCAGTAAAGAAGGTAAAATAAAGTTGTATTTTAATGATTTTTTTTTGGTTATGGAAGTTCCTTTCAACTTTCCTGGACCAAAAAAGTCCTTTATTAGCCCCAATTTATAAAAAGTTATCATATAAAAATAAAAAGATGGTGAAAGAACAGTACCATAAAAAAATAAGAGCAACAACACACAAATAATGCAATAATACACAAAAATATATAACAAAAAATAAATAGAAAAGCTAAATAAAATAAGCTAAACTATCCCAAACAACATACATAGTAAGAAGATTTTTTTTCCAAGCAAATTATTCCTACAGTGAAAATTAAACTGTATGTATAGCCACATTTTTGGGGGGGATAAAAAAGGGAAAGGCATAAACTCCCTGCCAACAAATCTCAGGGGGTCCCTGCTGAACCGGCAGAATTTCGGTACATGTATACCCAGCCTAATGAAGCTTCATTGTCAAGTACAGAAGGCTCCTATGAGTTATTTTTGTCATCCTGTAACTGTAACTATGTTGGTTGGATGGGCCAATCAATGTACAGACAAGTCTTAGGCCGCGTACACACCATGAAATAAATCCGATCAAATCGGTCTGACAGACCGTTTTGATCGGATTTGTCTGCTGGGATAGATTGGCAGACAGCGCGGTGACGTTGATGCCGCCACGTCACCACACCAGGAAGTAAAACACTTCCGCGCATGCGCCGAATCCATTTGACGCATGTGCGGACAGATATGTCTGCTGGTTAGTGTACGGGTTCCCAGCAGACAGATTTTAACGCATGCTTTAAAATCTGTCTGCTGGAAAAACCTGTCTGTCCGCCCGTACACACGATCGAATTTGTCTGCTGAAACGGTCCGTCGGACCGTTTTCAGCAGATAGATTTGATCGTGTGTACGCGGCCTTACACATTCCTCCAAATGGATTGTGTTTTCTTTTAGCTTAAAGGACACAGTAGAAGGCAGAAAGGTTTTTTATGCCATTATAGGCACTCACTCCTACACCAGCCACTGAGCCCATTGCAGGTGGATGACTACTTTGATGATACCTATGCTTTTGGTGTGTTAAATTCTTCATGGTTAAATGGTAGAATCATTCTTACAGTAAGACTGTACATACCATAGGCGAATCAAGAGACAATTACATATAATGTATAAATATTCTTAACAGATTGATAATTGCACATCAATGTAAAAGGGGCATTTTATCTGCTGGCTAGCATCAGACAACGGATCAAAGAGTCTTTGGAGCTCGGCACTGTAGAGAAGGTGAGTATTGTGACAAGAGCTGCATTTATTATTTTAAATACTGTAGGGCAATGTATTTTAGGTGTAAAAAAGGAGTTCTGCACTGACAAATAGATATGTTATAAGAGTCAGACTCCATGGAATGTTGTTTATACAGTAGTTTGTGATAATGTGGGGGAAAGTAATTTTTTATATCTGTTTTTTATTTTTATTGGTGACCCCATTGGGAAATCTTTCCTTACATCCTGTGTCTGTGATCCCTGTACAAGACATGAAGGGAATGGTTTGTACAAGGTCACCAAGGTAGAAAGGTACTTACAGAAATAATAATATTGTAAAAGTTCTAGCTCACTCTCACTCATTTTGTTTGCCCTGCCCCCCCAATATATTAAGAAGGATGTTATTTCTTAAGATATGTATTCATTTCATGAATGGATATGTTATTGCAGCCATTGGACTCTTGCCAGTTTCAATGTCAACAACAGCAACAACACAGAAGAGTAAGTTAATGTCTGAAAAACCCTAGAAAAAAATCAAAGAAATTGTGTTTGTTTTCTGCTTTTATTTATCTTAGAGATAGATTTCCAGTTGTAATCCTTGTACAGTGAAAGTAGTACCTCGCCTTCCTAATTTCCTGCCCTATTTTCCTAAATAACTTTTAATGGGACAAGTTTCAGCTATGTCAGAACCTTTTATACAGTTAAATTAATGGAACTTTTCATTGTCCTTCAGTTGCTCTAAAATTCTATTCCATTTGCTTAAAATGGATATATAATAGCAGCTAAAATTTTTATTAAATTATATTTGATCAAAGCAGTTTCATAACGTATTCTTTATGTATTTATGATGATCAGGAATAAGAAATATATATATAAAAAAAAATGTTTTTCTTTTTTAAATCGCGTAAATATAAATTGTGTACAAATATTTTGTATTTAGATATCCAGCCAGCAGGTTACATTTTATTTATTTTTATTTGCAAAGAATTTTAACTATACAGAAACTAAAAAAGTGCCCAATATTACATAACAAGACAAGGCAGGTATCAATATTCAGCATTCATATGTAGTCTTACATTTTTTAAAGTCTAATAAAAAATAAATAAAATAATGTCCATTACCTTACTCAGCGTACATTTAAATATTTGATTGGCCATGGTTGTTTGTATATTTATAAATAATTATTTAAAATATATAACTTCCTCCAAGCTTCCTTCACAGCAGCACCCATTGCCAATAGGACATAAAGTGGAATTTCACCCATAAGGGGAAGTTCCGCTTGTCTGCCTCTTCCCCTTCTAATCTTTACGTTTTGGCACTTTTTTTGGGAGTGGGGGGGAGCGGGTACCAGGTTTTGACAGGTATCCGCTCCCACATTTGGTCAGATCGCACAGCTATCTGAGCTGAAGTTTGGCCCCCCCCCCTCCTAACCTTGCAGCCTTCTGGGGCACGTCACAGGTCCCAGAAAGCTGTGGGACCATTCACAAGATGAAGCCTGGCTCACGCATGCACAGTGGAAAGCCAGCTGTGAAGCTGCAAGCAGTCACAGACTGCTTCCAATAGCAAACATGCCAGCGCTTGGACCCAAAGACTGCCAAAGAGCTGGCTCGGGTGAGGATAGTGCTGGATCACTGGACAGGTAAGTGTCCAATTATTAAAAGTAATCAGCTACAGTATTTTTAGCTGCTGATTATTATTATTGTTCTCAGGGAAAAGAACCACGTTAAGGGGTAAATGATGGAAAATGTAGTCTGACGAGAGAAGTGCACTGCTTAAGTCTCTAACCAGAAGTTTTAGACTGGCGCTTCTAAAGTTTGCGGGGAAAATTAAATAATCTACAAATTAAAAAACTCTAGCATGCTTTTTTAAGAAAATAAATAAAAAGGTGGGCATTTATATATTGTAGCTTGTACTTTTAGAAGCTTTTTTACACTCAGATTTTGGTGCAGCTGTGCATAGTAACCAGCCAGCTTTAAGGCTTGATTCACACTTGTGCGGTGCGAATTTCAGCTCTCTTATCTCTGTAGAGAGATAAGAGAACTGTTCAGCAGATCATCTCCATTTTAGCTGAGAATTTAGAGACCTGGGAGAGGGGAGGGGGGAAGTGTATTTAGGTGAATGAGAGAAATCCTGAAGAGAAATTAACACATCTGCAAATCAGATGCGTGCTCATAGAAGATAATGGGCCTGAATCTTCACCTGAGCCGCACCGCAATGCCTAGAAAAGGCACACGTTTTTTCGGCAATGCGCAGTGCGAAGGCATCGCACATATGTGAACCAGCCCCATTGAAATCAATGTATTTTATAATGTTATGCAAATTGGATGCTGTTTAAGCCGCAACCAATTTGCATAGGTGTGAACCCAGCCTTAAAGTGGTTCTAAAGGCTGAAGATTTTTTACCTTCATGCCTTCTATGCATAAAGGTAAAAAAGCTTCAGTGGATAGCTTCCCCCACAGCCCCCCTAATACTTGCCTAAGCTCGATCTTCATCCAGGGTGAGGCCACCCATTTACTTGGTGGCCTCTGTGATATGAAATCCCACCTCCTGGATCGGCTCCTGAGATAGACTTCACATGTCCCAGCATTGGACCAGTTTTCTGTCTATCATAGGAGCCAGTCTTGGAGGCAGGACTTTGGAGAGCCCCGCTCTGTGTAATCTGGCATCTCTAATCTCCGTGCACTGGTGAGGCTGCAGATGGACACTAATCAGGCTGCAATGGTGAGACTGCAGATGGGCACTGATCCGGCTGCAATGGTGAGATTTCAGATGGGCACTGATCCAGCTGTAATGGTGAGATTGCAGATGGGCACTGATATGGCTACAATGGTGTGGCTGCAGATGGGCACTGATCAGGCTACAATAGTTAGGCTGCAGAGTCAGGCTGTTGGGTCAGAGTTACAATGTTGTTTATCTCCAGAGAGACTGCTTCTTTCAAGTAGAAAAAAGCAGTCATTTGCTGCAGACTACTGCATAATCCCCAGCAGATTTCCTTGATTGTGGGTCCTACTCTGATCAGGGTCTCAATGGGATATTATCTTCTCCTAAGGCAGATCTTTTTTTTCTGGCCTGGGAGGGGGAATACCCTCTTACACAGTCCTGCCTGAGATAAAGGTACACCAAAAATTACTTTATGGCAAATATAATATAATAGTTACTCAAAGTATATACCCAGTAAAAATACACCTTATCCCTGGTCCACAATCAGCTTCCAGTCAGTTTCCCCTGTTCCCCAGTCTACAATCAATTCCCTTTCCTCCTCTTGCAATGGTCATACATGATTAGTTGCAACTCTTCTTTTCCCTGTGCTGCTCAGTCATCCTCTGACCATGATCAGCTCCCACACTGCATCCCTCAGTCTCAGCCACAGCTATCTAACCCCCTGGCCTCCTGAACACAATTATCACTGTCTCTGCCTCCTCTCTTCTTAGTCTTACCTGTCCAACATCAGTTTGTGCAAAAGGCCTCTGCCAATGGTACACAAGTACCTACTGCCCTTCTCTCCCCCTGACCCTGGGCAATAGTTAGCACCCATTATGGCTAATTTTTCCCAAGCCCACATTAAGTTACACCCTGTCTCTTTTCTCGCAAGGCCTTGAGCAGCTCACATTAAGCCTGGTACACACAATCGGACAAAGCGTAGGGACTTTTTTCTGAAGTGCGTTGGCCAAAAACTGATCTTGCATACAAACAGCAAAGATTTATCGGCCAACGAACACAAAACTATGTGTTTTTTCAGCTCATTAGACCCCGTTTGGGCAACTTCTGCTAATGTTGTGTTATGGATAGCATTGCTTCTGACCATGCGTGTATTTTGTATTTTTTTTTCTGAAGGACTGTACACATGATCGGATAATGCGACAACACATCTGTTGTCAGAAAATTTTAATGCATGTTATCTAACATTTGTTGGTGGAAAATCCGACAACAATTGTCCGATGGAGCATACAAACGGTCGGATTTTCCGACAACAGCCTGTCATTACACAATTCCAATCGTGTGTACGGGCCTTTAGATTCCTCTCTCATTCTTCCCCATCCATGATTAGCCACTGTTCTGCCCACTCTACCAATGTTCCATGGTCAGCTATTCTTCCTTTCTCTTCACCCTTCACCCTTTCAGCACCATCAGTACATGATCAACTAGCGATCTCACCCCATACACCAGCCACAAGCAATGCACACTCTCACTCCTCTAACACCACCTCTTTATGATATGCTTTTACTCTGTCTTTCCCCACACTTAACCGATTTCTAGTTGCCTCCTTTTGTAAAACAATCTGCTTCTAATTCTCCTCCCAGGACTGTGGGTAACAGGTAAAAGGAGGTACACCTGAGCAAATAATACCTGCCAATCTAATAACTTTATCTGATTGGACGGTAATGCAGACCAGTATGTTGATACTAAGAGGTCTACAAACCATTTAGCTCTACACATTTTTCAGAAAGGGTTAATTTTTATTATAGAAAGAGGAATGTTAATGAATTACTGGATCCTCTATTTAACAAAAATTTGCAAATGGCATACAATAACTCAACGTTTTTGTATCTGACAATGGCTTTTGAAGTTTTTTTGGTATCCTACAGATTAAATATTTTCCAATATATTAATTCAAGACATAGCTGAAAATAGGTAGCTAGCCCATGTTGTTCTTTCCTTCTGAAAAGCCTTTTTCCACTCTGCATGTAAAAATCTAATACATTAAACAGCACAAAGAAAGAACAGAATAATGCCAATGAGAACAAGGAACAAAAACAAGAGGACAAAAAAGATGCAAAAGAGGATGATAAAAAAGCAAATGAGTAAGTATTGTAATCATTCCTAGATTAGAATTGATATAAATGACGATTTCTGTTTTGGAAATTGCATTTACTTGAAAAGGTTTGTCTGACAAAAGGTTGATTTACTAAAGACATTAGGAGCTGTTTACTTAGAAAAGCATATGTTATTAAATAAGGCTAACCTGTGTTAACTTTGAATACTCAATCATGTGTGAAGAAAAATAAAAAATACTGCAAAAACAGGATTCTTGCTTAAAGCTGTAGTAAACCATAATGTCCCCTGCAAAATAATAGCATAATGTGTTAGTATGCATCGCATACTAACACATTATGAAAGACTTACCTTAGAACGAAGCCCTCCAGCGTTACGTTGTCAACGCTGACAGGGCTTCCACCCTTGCCTGGTCTTCTTTCCAGGTTTGTGGGCTTTGGCAGTGTGACTGGCCGAGCCACAGTGACATCACTCCTGCGAGGGGTCATGGCTGCGGCACGGCTCTCTCAATGAACGGCACACTACCAGGTGCTACTATAGTAAATATCTCCTAAACGGTGCAAGTTTATGAGCTATTTACTGTACCTACATGTAAGCCTTATTATAGTCTTACCTAGAGGTACAAGTAAACAAGGGGTGTTTTACTACCACTTTAACCATATTTGCTAATAACTGGACATACATTAGTAAAATTTTTGTCTTCAGAACATCCGTTACATTTTTTGTAGTTAGTGGAGACAAATCAGCAATCGTTTTTGATTGTATTGTTGAGAAAGCTCAAAGGAGCAGGTTGGAAAATTGTTCTGGACCGAAAGTAATTATACCTTATTACTATGTCTAGGATTCTATCCAAGTAGCAGGTCTGCATGAAACTTTAAGGGCTTTTGAATTAAATTAGTTGACTCAATGATGGCAAGATGGAAAGCTCTAACGAACATTTTTGCTGGATTTCTGTAGGACTTTTCAGACAAAATTCTACTGGTGGGTGGTCGGCTTAAGCTCAGTTAGCATTCTTTTTGTAAAGTGAAAATGTATTTTACTAAGTAAACAGCTTCTACTCCCTGACTAAATATACCCCATTGTCCCCCTCCCCCCCTAAGTCATAGTAAAGCCTGGATAGAAAAACATAATGGGAGCAGAGGAATTCTTATGAAAAAAAACATGTATACAGCAATATTAGTCAAAATAATAAAGTGGAACGCCAAACATATACTTTTAGCTTTTTGTGGAGTCAGAAAAGGTTTGATCAACCGCCTGGTCTCTTACTAGTGGGGAGGTTCTTCTCATGCTCATGAGAGATAGCTATCAATTGTAAGCTTAATGTGAACCTGTGGGTTTGGCAATGCAAGACTTATTTTACTTCCTATTTGCTTCTTCTTCATTGCCTTTGATTTCCAAGAGCAAGAAGAAAAAGCCCTGTTTAAGGTACGGTCATGTACAGTAAAATAAGTACACCACATGAAAATTTTTGACTTTTTTAAACATTTTTTTGCAAGCAAACAGGCATTCCAATTTTACTTAAACCATGCCTACAGATAAAGGAAATATAACTGAATCGGCAAACAAGATGTTCTTTTTAATAATTTAATCAACAAGTATATCAATAGATGTAATGGTGCACTGTGAAAAAACACAGCTTTGGCATCAAAAGCAGGCAATACCCACTGTAGCAGAAAGGACTTCTTGTAGGCATTTTGTATAACAAATCACAACCCACTAATCTCTGACATTGAGCAGGTGATGAGCTCCTAAATGGGGTTTGGGGAATGGAATCCTGCTGCTGATTTCTCAGGGTACACAGTGCCTTAAAGTGTTCATACCCCTTGAAATTTTACACATTTTGTTATGTTACAACCAAAAACATGAATGTATTTTATTGGGATTTTATGTGATAGACCAATACTAAGTGGCACAATACTAAGTGGAAGTAAAATGATAAAAGGTTTTCAAAATCTGAAAGTGTGGCCTCATCTAACCAGAGTACCTTCTTCCACATGTTTGCTGTGTCTCCCACATGGCTTCTCCCAAACTGCAAACAAGACTTTATATTGCTCTTTCAACAATGGCTTTCTTCGTGCCACTCTTCCAACAATGGCTTTCCTTTTGCCACTCTTCCATGAAAGCCAGATTTGTGGAGTCCACAACTAATAGTTGTCCTTTGGACAGATTTTCCCATCTGAGCTGTGGATCTCTGCAGCTCCTCCAGAGTTACCATGGGCCTCTTGGCTACCTCTCTGATTAATGCTCTCCTTGCCCGGCCTGTCAGTTTAAGTGGACGGCCATGTCTTGGTAGGTTTATAGTTGTGTAAAATAATTCTGAGTGAACAAAATAGCAGCGCTAAGTTCAGTGACTGGGCAAAAATAAATAAATATACCCCTGTGAAAGAGTGTATCATACATATACTAAAAAAATGTGCATATATAGATATATATATATATATAAAAACATATACATAAGGTGAAATGAGTAATTGCGATTAAATGTTCATCCAGTGGTCAAAAATAAATTGTAACAAGCCAAGTCTATAAGTGATTCAATGTCAAGTGATTACATTTTCTGGTGTCCACTTAGTCCTCTTGAACAATCTTCTTTAAAACCTTCCACCACACCATAAGTGCTCAGTGACTCCACACCCTAAGGAATTGCGCTTACCAATAGGACATGCCTCACATTCGCATGTTTGGCAATATTGCAGAATCTCCAAAAGCATCAAACGACTCCACCAGTGCTCCAGCACCTCAATGTTATTACACATGTAAAAATAAAAATGGCTCCAATAGTGAAGTATATCAAAACTATTTATTTAAAAACAGCCCAAGAGGCCTTTACACATTGCACTCACATCTATTAAAACAAACAGAGGCACTTCAACAGTAAACTCAGCAGTGAACTCCAAAACCAGAGACAAATGTGCGGGAAGGTTCAGGCGCTGTACACACGGCCGAGGTTCTCGCTGAAAATCAGCGAGAACCTCGCTGGAATGCACATTCCAGCGAGGACCTCGGCCGTGTGTACGGTCTCGGCGAGCTTCCCGTCGGGAAGCCCGTCGAGCCGAAATAGAGAGCATGCTCTCTATTTCCTCGACGGCCCGCCTGGAAGAATGGCTGGTTGCCATTCCCGACGGGCGGGTCGCCGAATTCGACGGCCGGGAGAGAACCTCGACGGGCGGAACGATGTGTTCTGCCCGTCGAGGTTCTCTGCCGTGTGTACACGGCCTCATAGTTGTGCCATACTCTTTCCATTTTCGTATGATAGATTGAACAGTGAGATGTTCAAAGCTTGGGATATTTTTTATAACCTAACCCTGCTTTAAACTTCTCCTCAACTTTATCCCTGACCTGTCTGGTGTGTTACTTGGCATTCACGATGCTGCTTGTTCACTAAGGTTCTCTAACAAACCTTTGAGGGTTTCACAGAACAGCTGTATTTATACTGAGATTAATTGACACACAGGTAGACTATATTTACTAATAAGGTGATGTTTGAAGGCAATTGGTTCCACAAGATTTTAGTTAGGGGTATCAGAGTAAAGGGGGCTGAATATAAATGCGTGCCACACTTTTCACATATTTATGTTTAAAAAAGTATGAAAACCATTTATCATTTTCCTTCCATCCCACAATTATGTGCCACTTTGTGTTGGTCTATCACATAAAATACCTATAAAATACATATATGTTTTTTGGTTGTAGCATGACAAAATGTGGAACATTTCAAGGGGTATGAATACTGTGAAGAGTTCGAACAACTGCATTCCAACTTCTGTGCGCTCTGGCTGTGTAATTTTCACCGGGCACATGCACAGTTCCCTTCTTGGAACATGCTGGTATTGAAAGTGCGCTGTGCTCCAAATGCCTGCACCAGTTAGTGCATGCACAGTGAGCAGGGGGAGGGTGAAGTGGAAGGTCACTTAATTTAATAGCAGAGGTGGTTTTTATGCATTCTGCCACCATATTGCCAACTCTTGCTAGACCCCAATCTGGTGATTCATTGCCCAACTGTCTCTCTCTAGCAGCATCTGGATCACTTTGGCCTCAATCGGAAAAATGATCTGTGACAGGTGTTTTGTAGAAGCAACAAGAGATGAGGAGGTGGATAATCAGCACGTTGTATTATTGCTAATGAAGCAATTTTTTCGAGACACATTAAAGTAATTTACAGCTACAAGCCTAGTTAATAGCCAACAAGCCAACCCATCAGCCATCTATTCATCTGGAGGTTTCTTAGAAGGTCTCTACATCAGAATGTTCTAGTCATTCCTTGACTGATGGAGAAGAGACAGTAGGTTTTAACTTTTCCTTGGTTCAGCCCTTTATAAAAATTACTCCGACAAGCTTTTCTATGGGAAGACCCAATCTGTTCGCAGAGGAATGGGGTAAAATGGATAAACAAATCAAGATACATTTTTTAAGCTTTATCCCTTCAGGGCAGTAAATGTTAAAGCTCCTAGCAACCATCCTCCTGTGAATGTGGCCTTATTGAGGTTGGCAATGCATGTAACGTTGCCTCTGGAGAATGCAGTATGTTTCAGGGATACCATTGATACGTGAATCTGGATTTCAAGAAGATGTATAATTAGATGTTGGCAAACTCCGGCAAACATACATAGAGGCTGCAGATTTCTTCAGGACATTTATCTGTTTGCATTGTCTGCAAGTACAAATAAAGGGGGAAAGTCTTCCAGTCAGCTTATAACTTATTGATTGGTCAAAACAATTTCCCTGGTCTAAAGGTATGGCAGTGCCATATTGGACTATTTCACATGTGGTATGGCAGTTTCCCGTGTGTCCCTAGGGATGATTTGTAGGGTGGCTTCTTGCTACCCTCAATACCTTTATAAACCATTATTGTGTCAAGTTTGTCTCTCTTACGACAGTTGACTTGAGTCAGAGAATTATTTTGCTACCTTCATTGATTAAAATCTTCAACATGTTCCCCCTGTGTGGTCTATTTTTGTTTCCCATGTCTATTCTGACATGAAGTAAAAACAGGGGAAAAAAACATTGATTTTAAAATGACTGTAATTTTCCTTTCTTGACAAGCACCATGGCAGCATAATGTTCCACCCATCAGTGTAGGCTAGTTATGCACACGGCTGCAGAGAAATGGGTAAAAAGTATTATGGGGGTAGAGAGGGTGGTGGCTACCCATGTGTTTGCTGCCATGTAGCTCATTGACAAATTATGGTAAGTATGAAATAAAATTTTTTGGTTCTTTGCCACTGTTCCCTTGTTAAATATGTTGAAAAGGGCATCAATTTCCATGAGGTGTACTAACTTTTTCACAGTGACTGTATATAAAAAATGATTGAACCCTCTGTTGCACTGGTGCTGTTTTAAAACTGGCATAAAATAACTCATGTTTTATCTGACAGTGGCTTCTCAAGTTCTTTTGGTAAGCTTCAGCTATTTTTATCTAGAGTTAATTGCAGGATGAAAAATCAAATGTAAAGGTGTTGGCGCTTAGGCCCCATTCACACTGACATATTTTTCAGGTGGTTTAGCTCTAAAAATAGCGCCTAAATAGCGCCTGAAAAAATCCTGCCCTGCAGTCTTCAGTGTGAAAGCCCGAGGGCTTCACACTGAAGCGGTGCGCTAGCAGGACCGCTCCAAAAGTCCTGCTAGCTGCATCTTTGGAGCGGTGAAGGAGCGGGGTGTTTACCGCTCCTCCACTGCTCCTTCCCATTGAAAGAACTATAGCTGAAATATAGCTAAAAATATATAAACTAATAGCCCAGCAATTGTAAAAATAAAAAGCAGATTTTGCTACAATGCTCAACTTTAGTCCAGAGATGTCCCCCATAGTAATTCCTTTCTGCAATTAGATGTAGTAAAGATGGCACCTAGTGTGATGTTTTAAAACATAGCTGCCCCTTTAAGAAAGTGTAAACACTGAACCATATAAAAAATCAAATGTAAAGGTGTTGACGCTAAGGCCCCTTTCACACTGGTATAGCGGCCCTATTTTAGCACCGCTATACCGTTGTTTTTACCACGATATTCGGCTGCTAGTGGTGCGATTTTAACCCCCGCTAGCGGCTGAAAAAGGGTTAATACAGCCAGCTCTGCGCCTCTGCTGGCGGTATTACCACGGTTTCCCATTGCTTTCAATGGGAAGGAGCAGTGGAGGATCGGTAAACACCCCGCTCCTTCACTGTTCCAAAGATGCGGCTAGGGGTACTTTTGGAGCGGTCCTGCTAGCGCATCGCTTCAGTGTGAAATTCTTCGGGCTTTCACACTGAAGACTGCAGGGCAGGAAAAACGTGTCAGTGTGAAAGGGGCCTAAGCGTCAACACCTTTACATTTGATTTTTTGTCCTGCAATTAGATGTCACCAGTCTTCCAGACTAAATCATGGCCAGTGGAATTCAACCCACTTCGTTTTGAGCCCAGGCTATCAAGGCTGCTTGGGCTCAAAGCATTACTACACTGGATGGCACTCGCATATCACTATCTGATTTTTATCTAATAGAAAATTATTGAATAAAATATGTATGAAATATCATAATGTACATAAGGCCTTAGGAAAAATGGTTACAAGACATACGTAGCTAAACATAAGTAGCTAGCTTATGTTCTTCTTTCCTTTTCAAAAACCTCTTTCCATTTTGCATGTAAAAATCTAATGCAATAAACAGCACAAAGAAAGAACAGAATAATGCCAATGAAAAAAAAGATCAAAAACAAGAGGACAAAAAAGATGCAAAAAAGGACGATAAAAAAGAAGAAGAGTAAGTATTTGTAGTTACTCCTAGTTTAGAACTGATGCGAATGACAATTTTTCTTTTAGAGTTTGCATACACTTGGAAATGTTTGTTTAACAAATTAAGCTTGGTTCGCTAAAGAATGCTACTTGGTGATGTGATGTTCTTGCAGTTCTTTAAGCAGTAATAAAGTCTGCTTTGTGTAATAAAGGCTTAGGTAAGGCGTAGGTAAAAATAAATATCTCCTAAATGTGCACCAGTGGTGTCCCTGGCACATGCGCTCTGAAGGTCCGGCATATCGTGCTGGACCTTCAAAGCTTTGTGCCAAGGCCTCCTATGCGCCTGCGAGGGAGTGACGTCATCGCGGCTCCAGCCACTCATACAAATTAAAGACTTGGGGAAGATGGAAACCCTTGTACCGGTGACAGAGCGCCACTGGAGGGCTTCTAAGGTAAGTATTTGATAATGTGCTGGTATGCGATGCATACTAGCACATTGTGCCATTGCATTACAGGTGTTTTTTGTTTGTTTTTTAACTGCCGCGGTTTACTACCTTTTTAAATATAATCAAAGCCAAAACTTTTTTTGACTGGAGAAGGATTAAAACTGCTGTCTGTTTTTTTGCACCTGACTCTTCTTGTCCTGTAGACGGGATAGGATATTGTTTCAATAAGGGGGAAATCTAGTGTCCCCATTGGAAGATTTCCCCTATATTTCTCTTTGTAGTGGCAACTCAAAATTTTTGATTTATCAACAAGACTTGACTGAGGTTCTAACCCCTCACTGCATTATCCAAATGTAATTAAAAAATGCCTGAAGTTAAACTTTAAGGCCAGGTTCACACATATGCGAATTGAATGCGCATTCAATTCGCATAGCAGGAGAATGTGACTGGCTCTCTATGGAGATGATTCACATATCTCTGCAGAGGGTCCGGTGCGGTGTACTGCAAAAACTTGCCTTTTTTGGTGCATTTTAGGTTTGATTTCAGCCCAAAATTCGGGCTGAAATCTAACCTGGATCAGTAAACCAGCATGCACTAGACCCCTGCTGTGCGCCGCATGCGTCGACAGTGTGAACCCGGCCTATCCCTGTGTAAGCAATGGACTTACTATTTGTCACTTGCTCCTCCATACCCTGTTGCTAAACAGAGTGGCAAGGTTTATACTTCTGGGGAGGTGGGGTTTAAAGCCAATCTATTGCGCTTTGCTCTAAATGGACAGAGCACATAAAGTAGAACTAAACCCTGCCGACATCTTCTCCCAGGCTCATTCCAGTTTCAGGGTCTTTGGCAACCATAATTGCATAGCCCCCAACCTGATTTCGAGAGACTGTCCCTGATTTGGAACAATGTCCGTCTGTCCCTCATTCCTCCTCATTTGTCCCTCATTTTGGCCTGATCAATATAGATGTGTATAAAATACACTTTTTATCTATCAAAAAGTGTTCCCCAGTACTAAACCTTTCATCTGATTTCTAAATTGTTGCATTTGAAATTTCCAAAAGCCAATATTAAGGAATAGTAGTGGTAAAAAAAAAGAATTTGTGGGCTTAACTAATCTTGTTTTTTTTGTACAATTCTCCTTTAAGGGGGCATGGCAAGGGGTGTGTCCTAAGCCTGCATACTTTCGCTGGTAGGTGTCCCTCATTCCCATCTCAGAAAGTTGGGAGGTATGTAATTGGCACGGATGACATAACTCCCAAACATGCACACAGGAGTTCATTTACCCTGTGCCAAGAAGGTATACTGACATTATAAAACTTCTTGCAGGAAGGTAAGCTTCTATTGAAGAAGAGACATTATGGGATGGATTTACTAAGACCGGAGAGTGCAAAATCTGGTGCAGCTGTGCATGGTAGCCAATCAGCTTCTAACTTAAGCTTGTTCAATTAAGCTTTGACAAAAAAACTTGGAAGCTGATTGTTTTTTGTGCAGAGCTGCACCACATTTTGCACTGTCCAGGATTAGTAAATCAAGTATACAGCTTTCCCAACCCGCCCCAAAGATGCTGCTTGGGAACTTTTTTTTCCCGTCCCGCAAACGCACCACCCAGGTGTGAAAAGGCACACTGTAATGTATTAGAGGCAGTTTTCAGGTGTTTAGCAGAGGCTATTTCTAGCGCTAAAGCGCCTGAAAACTGCCCAGTGTGAAAGGGGTCTAATTGAACAAGCTGAAGTTAGAAGCTGTTCTCTCTCCAGTTTAAATGGTTTCACACGGGCAGTCAGATCAGGTCAGCTTGCCTTTCCCATGGCTGTGCTGGCTGCATTATTGTTTCCAAGAATAGGAGACAACAAAAGATCATAAATATCTTCTTGTTTTGCCCTGTGTCTTTACAGCAATGAAAAAAAAATGAATAATCCTATCTAAAATGAACCAACATTGCTTGTTATAAGCATATTGAAATCGCCTACCTAGATATTCTAGACAAGAGGGTGTCACAACAGCTGCATTACTGTAAATGAGGTGTACTTTAAAGTGACCAGATTTTTAAAATGAAATCCGGGGACACATATTTTTTTTTAGTAGTAATGGTGGCAATCACTGCCCACCTCACAGCTTGTCAAGTCTTACTCTCCGGGCCCCCGGCTACTACTGGGTGGGGGGCAGAGGATGATCACTCCACCAGGGAAGGCAAGGAGTTAAACAGGCAGGCGGCTGGCTGGGACTTGAGCCAAGGCAGAAGAACATGTGAGCGGAGCTGAATGGGCATGCACCAGAAACTGAAGAAATAGTCCCTCTGCTCAGACCAGCACATGATCATCAGAAAGGGGCACAGATAATGGAAAAAAATACACCACCCTAAGCTAGTAGGAGCGGCAGAGCGGGGGTGTGTAATTCAGAATTTTTTTTTTTTATTCTGCACCGACTGTCTTTGAAATTGCCCCAGCCCCTTTTTTTTAAATCCAATCCGGGGACAAAACCGGGGACAGACTTGGTTCGGGGACTGTCCCCTGAAAACGGGGATGTCTGGTCACCCTTGTGTACTTTGAATCTGAAATGCTAATAATCCTAATAGATCAACTCAGGATGGCCCCTTTTGCAGGTATAGCTATGTAAAACATGCAGTGCCTGTACTGTTTAAGGCTGGGTTCACGCAATCCCTGCATTTCTTGCTAAATAACAATGTTTTTTTTTTTTTTTTTAAGTTGTAATAGGTTAAGTTCCGCTTTAAGTTATAGGAATGTAATAGATGGTAATTCCATGATTAAATAAACAATTTTTATATATATATATATATATATATATATATATATATATATATATATATATATATATATATATATATATATATTTTGTAAACTGTAGGTTTAGTGTTCTGTACTTCATGTTTAGTTTTCTTAAAGGGGTTGTAAAGGAAAAAAAATGTTTTCATAATAAGCATCCTTTACCTGCAGACATTGCTCTATTTCTTCTCTGTTCTGTTCACTTCCTGCTTGTCTGATTGTTACTGACAACCGTTATGGGAAGCTTTACTGCGGTGGTCAGTAACATGCTCGCCCCCTCCTGGGAACTGCACCTGTGTGTCAGGACGCTCTCTACGTGTTAGAGACTTCAGGGAGGTGTGAATTACTGGGCGGGCCGCAATGCATACTGGGAAATGTAGTTCTTACATGAACGAGCACCGCAAACCAGGAAGTGAATGAGAGAACAGAAACTAGAACGCCGGAGGTGATATAGATGAAGGAATTTAATAGGTATTTACTTGTTTTTTTTAACAGAATCATTACACTATTTTGTCTGTCTACCTTGCAGACATTAATTTTAGGCAAAAAAATGTTTTCCTTTACAACTCCTTTAAGCAATTTAGCGGCTCACAACAAAGCAAAAACAACGTGAATTCACTTATACACACAGCAATTAAAGTCAGCTGTGTAGCTGCTGACTTTAAATAAGGACACTTACCTTGTCCTACTTGCCCGCGCTGATGGCCCCCCCGATGCCGATCCCACGATCGATCCGGGGCCAGCGCCGCCATTCACACTATGGGAAACAGGAAGTGAAGCCCTACGGCTTCACTGCCCATTTCCTACTGCGCCTGCGTGAGTCTCACGCTGGCTTGTGAATGGGCGGCTGCTCTCTGAGAACACACACAGTTCCCAGAAAGCAGCGTGCCCCATTCACAAGCAGAAGAAGCAGAAGAAAAAACACTGCGGTGTGGAAGAGGCAGATTACGGACTTCCGCATAGCAACAGGTATTTCGGGTGAGTATTTTTTTTTTTTCACGTTTTTTTTTATTTAATTTTTTTAAGCTATATGGGCAAATGTTGTTTTCCTGGGTGGAACTCCGCTTTAAGCTGTATTTTCACACATCTCCTACTTGTAACATATCCTTGAAAAGAATGAACAGTGTCTATAACAAAAATGAATGTTCAGTTGTCTACTAATCTTGTGACTACCTTGGTCTGCACTTTCAGCTGCAAAATGCATATAATTTATACTGGGCTATGGCAACTAATAATATCTTTATTTGTCTCACCAACAACCAAAAAAGGGCCTGCATTTTTCTCTGTAGAACTTACATGATGCTGCAATGCAGTTATCTCTAAAATCCCAGGAATATAGGTTATATACAGGTGCTGGTGGGTTTGATCCAAACACAGAAAAGCCTCTGCTTTGAGTTATCAGTAATTGTTTTCTTGTGCTGTGTAAAAATGTTCGAGTACATCTCCCTTTTTACAATTGCTTAGGCTTTCTACAATGTTTTTTTTTTGTTTGTTTTGTTTTTTATTAACCCTCTGTATGAACATCTGGATTTACAGTCGCTAAGGAAAGGTGGCAGCAGAGAAGGATATGAGAAATGTTCATCAGCCATTAAAATTATTATTTTTTAATTTATAGGAAAAAGAAAGAAATATTTGTGATTGACCCAGCAAGCAACTTCTACTACCGATGGCTATCCATCATCTCAATACCTGTGCTTTATAACTGGTGCTTTCTAGTATGCAGGTGAACAGAGTTTTAGTATATGGTATACATAAATACAGAGATCACCATTGGATTGTAACATCTTTTAATGTCTTGCAGGGCTTGCTTTGATGAACTGCAGAAAAAACATGTGATCTTGTGGCTGGTTCTGGATTATATTGCAGATTTTGTGTACCTTGCTGACACACTAGTGAGATTCAGAACAGGTGAGGAGTTGTCATGTTAAGGGCTAGCTGACTGGCCAGTGGTACAGTACCTTTGCATTATAAATCAACAAGTTTTTTTTAAATATACCTATGCATATAAGTAAAAATAACCTGGAAACAGAAAGAGAGAGAAAGGTAAGTAAGCAAAAAATAATTTTTTTACCATAAATAATTTCTTGCATAAGGCCGGGTTTACACTGTTCCAACATGGAAGTCGGAGAACTTCCGATCCGACTTTACCCTCTGACTTCATGTCCGACTTCCAAGCGATTTCAATAAACAGGATCCAATTTCGATCCGACCATACCAGGTCCTTTGAGTTTGATATGAATCTCTTGAGAGGGGAATTCCACACCATTATGTTAAAAAAATTGCGTGTGATTCCCCCCCCACAGACCATACTAGAACCTTTGGTCTGGTATGGACTTTGAGGGAAAACCCCATGTCAAAAAAAGAATAAAAAGGTGTGTGCGGTACCCCCCCAAATCTAAACCAGACCCTTATTCAAGATCCTTATGCACACAGCCCAGCACCCCCCTCCTGAACTATACCAGGCCACAGGCCCTCAGCATAGGGGGGGGGGGTGCTTTGGGAAAAGGGGGATCTGTGACCCCCCACCCCAATGCACCTTATCACCATGTTGATGGGGACAAGGGCCTTTTCCAAACAACCCTGGACAGTGGTTATGGGGGTCTGCGGGCAGAGGGCTTATTGTAATCTGGAAGCCCCCTTTAACAAGGAGGCCCCCAGATCCCGCCCCCCCATGTGAATAAGTGTGGGGTACATTGCACCTCTACTTATTCGCCCAAAAAAGTGCCAAAAATTAAAAAAAACAGTACACAGGTTTTTGACAAAGTCCTTTATTAAAAATAAAGAATGTCCCCCGTCGTAGCTCTAACGTGTCTTCTTTCTCCGGTGATGTCTTTTCCCTCCGGTGATGTCTTCTTCCTCTTGTTCTTCTGCTGGTTCTTCTCCCTCTTTCAATGTATTTTTCCTCTGGCTCTTCTGTTAGTTATTCTCCCTTCTCTGATGTCTTCTTCCTCTGGTTCAGGGCATGATGGGGCGGTGACGTCACAAGGGGACAAGGTCTCCGGATGACATCACCAGATGGCCACGCCCCATGGCTATATAAGAAATGCCAGACACTGCAGCTAACCCAACAGTGGGAGCTAGCATCGAGAAAAGACATCTGCGGAGGGAGAAGAATTGGTAGCAGAACCAGAGGAAGAAGACATCAGTAGAGGAAGAAGAACCAGCAGAAGAACCAAAGGAAGAATACATCAGTGGAGGGAGAAGAACTGGAGGAGGAAGAGATCACTGGAAGGAGAAGAACCGGATAGAGAAGACATCACCGGAGAAAAAAAAGACACATTGGAGCTACGATAGTGGACATTCTTTATTTTTAATAAGGACTTTGTCAAAAACCTGTGTACTGTTTTTATTTATTTGTGCCACTTTTTTGGGTGAATGAGTAGGGGAGCAATGTACCCCATACTCATTCACATGGGGGCGGGATCTGGGGGCCTCTTAGTTAAAGATTATGATAAACCCCCTGCCCACAGACCCCCACAACCACCACCCAGGTTTTTAGTAAGAACCTGACACGTACCTTGGAGGCGAGCCTGATGTGCAGAGGGAGACCTTTCGTACCACCCTTGCTACAGAGCCACTGGAGTTGAGACAGTGACCGTAGGAGCACAGTGACATATGAGTGCCTGCAGAGTTCTCTTGGCTGGAGATAATGGCAGCTTATAGAGAAAGGAACTGGCTAAGGTGCTGTGGATGCAGGTGCACTGCAGATGCAGGTCAGCGGATGCAGTAGCGCTGTGGATACAGGTCAGCGGATGCAGGTGCGCTGAGCGGAAGCTGAAGCAGATGACCTCAGATGCAAGACAGTAAGCAAGAGCAAGGTCAGATAAGCCAGGGCCAGGTAATACACAGTGGATCAGTCAGGCAGGCAAGGAATGGTCAGAGTTCAGGCTGGGTTGGTAATGCAGGATCAGGCAGACAAGTAATATATGTCACACCAGTGTGATCTGGTCCTAAAGGTAAAAAAAATGTTTTCAAAAGTTTCACTCCCCTTAATTAGTTTGTTCTTGAAAAATAAAAAATGTACCTTTATACTGTTCTCTGCATATTATTCCTATAGCTCAGTGTTTCTCCAGTCCTCAAGGCACCCCAACAGGTCACGTTTTCAGGATAAAACGGCTGTGCTAATTAATTAAGGCAGTGATACTGATCAAATCACCTGTGCAACATAATGGCAAGCCTAAAAAAAACAGTACCTGTTGGAGTTGAGAAACACTGCTATAGCTTATCCTATGCAAAACAGGTATATTTGACAACATTCCTGGTTGGTTTCCTGGCATAACTTTGACTCCCCTCCATTCCTTTATTATGTTAGATTCTTTCAACTTACACATTCAGGTAAAGACCTTTACTCATCCACTTAAAGTTGTAGTGTACTGCTGTAATTGTTCTCATTAATGGGTTGTAAAAAAGGCATTTTATATTATTGACATCTGGACAGTTATTTAGAATATAGCCCAAAAGAGTGAGAAATGTTAGTTTTTAATGGTCTAAGACATGGGTCTTCAAACTACGGCTCTCCAGTTGTTCAGGAACTACAATTCCCGTCATGTCTGTAAATGTCAGAGTTTTACAATGCCTCATGGGATGTGTAGTTCCACAACAGCTGGCGGGCCGTAGTTTGAGGATTTCTGGTCTAAGAATTAATGCACTATGTGTACTTTTAATGTTATGTTCTTAGGTTTCCTTGAGCAAGGCTTGCTGGTTAAAGATTCCAAGAAGTTAAGAGACTACTATAAAAAGACCATGCAGTTTAGGCTTGATATGCTGTCTCTGGTGCCAACTGATCTGGCCTACATCAAGCTGGGAATCAATTTTCCAGAACTACGGTTTAATCGTCTTCTGAGGTTTGCTAGGATGTTTGAGTTTTTTGATCGTACTGAAACCAGGACAAATTATCCAAATATTTTCCGTATAGGGAACCTTGTTCTCTACATTCTTATTATTATACACTGGAATGCCTGCATCTACTTTGCAATATCTAAAGCCATTGGGTTTGGAACAGACACATGGGTCTATCCCAATATTTCTCACCCAGAATATGGGCGTATGGCAAGAAAATACATTTATTGTCTTTACTGGTCAACCCTGACTCTTACCACTATTGGAGAGACCCCGCCACCAGTCAAGGATATAGAGTTCCTCTTTGTAGTGTTTGATTTTCTTATTGGCGTGCTGATATTTGCAACCATTGTTGGTAATGTAGGTTCCATGATTTCAAACATGAATGCATCCAGGGCAGAGTTTCAGTCCAAGATTGACTCTATAAAGCAATATATGCAATTCCGTAATGTATCTAAAGATCTAGAAGCAAGGGTGATCAAGTGGTTTGATTATCTCTGGACAAACAAGAAAACGATGGATGAGAAAGAGGTCCTAAAAAGTCTTCCAGATAAGCTGAAAGCTGAAATTGCAATCAATGTTCATTTAGACACTTTGAAGAAGGTGAGAATCTTTCAAGACTGTGAAGCAGGATTGCTGGTGGAATTAGTCCTAAAGCTCAGGCCTCAGGTGTTTAGTCCTGGAGACTATATTTGTAGAAAAGGGGACATTGGGCGTGAAATGTACATCATTAAAGAAGGTAAACTTGCAGTAGTAGCAGATGATGGGATAACTCAATTTGTGGTACTCAGCGATGGCAGTTATTTTGGAGAAATCAGTATCCTCAACATCAAAGGGAGCAAAACCGGGAACCGAAGGACAGCAAACATTCGAAGCATTGGTTATTCTGATTTATTCTGTTTATCTAAGGATGATTTAATGGAGGCCCTCACTGAGTATCCAGATGCTAAAACAGCTCTAGAAGAAAAAGGACGACAAATCCTAATGAAAGATGGTCTTATAGATGAAGATGCAGCAAAGGCTGGGGCAGACCCAAAGGACCTAGAAGAAAAGGTTGATAAGATGGAAACAGCATTTGATAGCTTGCAGACTCGATTTGCCAGATTATTAGCTGACTACAACTCCACACAATTAAAACTGAAGCAAAGGATCACTAAAGTTGAGAAACAAATAAAGAACTGCAACAACGATGGCATGTCTGAAGGGCCTGATAGTGCACCAGAAACAGATAAGGCGTAAGACAACAAAAATAAATGAGCTGCTGCCTATTTACATTTTTGTACTTCAAACTTATTAACTGATCATCATGTGTTTTATACATTCTTCCTAAAGGACTTCATAGGATTTATCTTACCGATTTAGTAATGTTGCAGCCTATACAGGGAAAGCTTTTCTTTTTATACATTTTCTTTTTTCTTCAATAATATATTTTTGTACGTGCAAGCTTTTAGAATACTTTAGACAATAAATGGTTTACAGGTTTATAAATAATTTTAAATTGTTTATTTAAAGATAGATTTGTGTTGTATGAACTCATTTTCTAGATTTATATTATTTTTTAAATACAGAAGATACATGCTTTTGGTACATTCATATTCCAAAAACTCAATGCAACATATTATTCTCAGTTTTCTGAAAAGACAAATTTTCCTATGGATGCTCATAAGGTGTATGTGGTAAAATAAATCTCAAAACCTATTAGTTCTTTGTTATGTTATCTGCTACATTTATGAATTACACTTGTATGTGTAAAGTGAATGCACCTTCAGCCTGGAGAGCTGCATGGGAACAAAAAGCAGGTAAGGCATTCATGCTTCAGGTTTTGTGGAAGACTGTTTGGCCTAAAAGCTGGATTTAGCAATACCTGACAAACCAGAGTTGGATCCAAATCCACATAGGGCCAGATTCATGAAGAGTTAGGCTGGCAGATCCAGTGATCTGCCAGCCTAACTGTCACTTTAAGCCGGCGTTTCTGTTTTCTATAACCAGAAAACAAGAAACGCCGGGTTGGAGTTCCGATGCGATCGGCGTAATTGAATTTCGCCATCGCATCGTTACTTCAACTTAAAAATGGCGCCGGGGGCGTTCCCGCTGATTAACGCTGAAAAAATATGTTAATCAGCGGGAGTCGGAAATTCGCGATCGTTTTCGGGCGCGACGCAGTGACTTTATGACGTTTCCGGAAGCGATACACAACGTAAAGATAAAGCAGCCCCCTAGTGGAGTATCCTATGTTAAGTATAGCCGTCGTCATCGCGTCGGAAAAAAAACAAATCGCGTCGTTTGCGTAAAACATTCATGAATGGGGACGTGACGTCATTGACGTTCACTCACAGAATTTGGAGCATGCGCACTGGGATGCATTGACACTCGACGCATGCGCAGTACGTTCGCCGCGGGATCGCGCTTAGTTTTAATAATACACGCCCCGTACCCGCCCAATTTGAATTCCGCCGGCTCATTTGCGATGCGCTGCCGCAACTTTAGGAGCAAGTGCTTCATGAATAACAGCACTTGCTCCTAAAATTTCTGCAGCGTAACGTAAATGAGATGCGTTACTCCAGAGCAAAGATGCTCTCATCTACCTGAATCTGGCCCATAGTTTTTGTGCATATTTGCCCAATAGCTTGTGACATGTGCTTGTATTTATGAGACCCATAACTGAAAAGAGCATCCCACAGCAATCAGAAGTAGTGTATACCTGCTGGATCTCAGACTTTCAGCAGCCCTATCAATGCTCGGTAACACGTCCAAGCAAGTCTGTGACTTTTGGTAGGTTAGCTTTAGCTATTCTATATAGTAATATGCATATCTGTGTTAAAGTGGAACTAAACCCTCCTATCCTTTTACAGCCAAGGAAGCTGCCATCATAGCTTCTGTTTGATCTGTAGTTGCTATGATGCTGCACATGTGATCAGTTACAGTATGACACCAGCCATTTGATGGCTTCACAGTTCAGTTGAGTGTACAAGTGCCTATGGCAATTATCATTGACGGCATGCCTTTTTTTTTTAACTGTTTTGGAAGACAGTTAAGTGGAACTAAAGGCATATACATACTTACCTTAGTTTCAACAGTCTGACACCCACGAGGTCCCTTGCCGGTGCTGGCATCCCAGGGTTCTTCCAAGTGCTGGTTTTCAGCCATTTTGATTGACCGGCATGAGATGACATCACTCCTGTGCATGCATGGGAGTGCAGTCAATAGCACACTGGCAGTGTTCCATAATGTAAATTGAGCTCTGTGTGCACACTTCAGTATGCATTCCGCAGAGGATTGTGAATAGGCAGGTAACTGTACTTTATGCAGTGTCTTTTCTGCAATAAAAAAGCCTGCATATTTGCAATTTTCCCACACATCAAAGACAGGAAGAAGCACTATGACACATAAAACACAGGAAGGAGTACTATGACACATGAAAGACAGGAAGGATCAATGTGACATATGGAAGACAGGAAGGATCTCTGTGACACATGGAAGACAGGATGGATCAGTATGGCACATGGAAGACAGGATGGATCACCATGGAACATGGTAGACAGAAAGGATCACTATGGCACATGGAAGACAGAAAATATAACTAATGCACATGGAAGACAAAAAGGATCAGTATGACACATGGAAGGCAGGAAGGATCACTATGACACATGGCAGACAGGAAGGATCACTATGACACATGGAAGACAGGAAGGATCACAATCACATGGCATCACTATTTACATGACCTTGTATATTAAACATTCTGTCATCCATGTGTCAATATGGTCCTTGTTGTCTTCCATGTGTCATAGTGATGCTTCCTGTCTTCCATGTACCATAGTGATACTTCCTGTTTTCCACTATGGCACACAGAAGACAGGAAGGATCACTATGGCACATGGAAGACAGGAAGGATAACTATGGCACATGGAAGACAGGAAGGAGCACTATGGCACATGGAAAACAGGAAGGATCAGTTTGACACATGGAAGACAGAAAGACAGGAAGGATCACTATGAAACATGGAAGACAGGAAGGATCACTATGAAACATGGAAGACAGGAAGGATCACAATCACATGGCATCACTATTTACATGACCTTGTATATTAAACATTCTGTCATCCATGTGTCATGCTGGTCCTTCTTGTCTTCCATGTGTCATAGTGAACCTTCCTGTCTTCCATGTACCGTAGTGATACTTCCTGTTTTCCATGTGCCATAGTGATCCTTCCTGTCTTCCGTGTGTCATAGTGATCCTTCCTGTCTTCCATGTGCCATAGTGATTCTGTCTTCCATGTGTCAAACTGATCCTTCCTGTCTTCCGTGTGTCATACTGATCCTTCCTGTCTTCCATAATGTGTAGATTGTGTATGGGGAAAAAAAAAATTTATATACCAAAACTGTGCATCTTGTTAAAGTGGCCCTGTCAGCACAGGTGCACAGGTTCACTTGTACACATTGCACACCCTGTAAAAATGTAAAAAAAAAGTTAATATGCCTAAAGTACAGTGGGGATCAAAAATTTGTATTAATGTGCATAACAAAGCCAAGAAAAGATGGGAAAATCTCCAAAAGGCATCAAATTACAGATTAGACATTCTTATAATATGTCAAAAAAAAAGTACATTTTATTTCCACCATTTACACTTTCAAAATTACAGAAAACAAAAAAAATTGTGTCTGCAAAAGTTTGGGCACCCTGCAGAATTGATAGCATGCACTGCCCCTTTGCAAAGCTGAGACCTGCCAGTGTCATGGATTGTTCTCAATCTTTGTTTGGGAAGACCAGGTGATGTCAATCTCAAAGGTTTTAAATGCCCAGACTCATCTGACCTTGCCCCAACAATCAGCACCATGGGTTCTTCTAAGCCATGGGTCTTCAAACTACGGCCCTCCAGTTGTTCAGTTAACTACAATTCCCATCATGCCTAGTCATGTCTGTGAATGTCAGAGTTTTACAATGCCTTATGGGATGTGTAGTTCCACAACAGCTGGAGGGTCGTAGTTTGAGGATCCCTGTTCTAAGCAGTTGTCTAGAAAACTGAAACTGAAAATAGTTGATGCTCACAAAGCTGGAGAAGGCTATAAGAAGATAGCAAAGTGTTTTCAGATATCAATATCCTCTGTTCGGAATGTAATTAAGAAATGGCAGTCATCGGGAACAGTGGAAGTTAAAGCAAGATCTGGAAGACCAAGAAAAATATCAGACAGAACAGCTCGCAGGATTGTGAGAAAAGCAATTTAAAACCCACGTTTGACTGCACAATACTTCCAGAAAGAACTGGCAGACACTGAAGTTGTGGTACACTATTCCACTATAAAGAGATACTTGTACAAATATGGTCTTCATAGAAGAGTCATCAGAAGAAAACCTCTTCTATGTCCTCACCACAAAAATCAGTGTTTGAACTTTGCAAATGAACATATAGACAAGCCTGATGCATTTTGAAAAAAAGTTCTGTGGAACGATGAGGTTAAAATAGAACTTTTTGGCCGGAATGAGCAAAGGTACGTTTTGAGAAGAAAGGGCACAGAATTTAATGAAAAGAACCTCTGTCCAACTGTTAAGCATGAGGGTGGATCAATCATTCTTTGGGGTTGTATTGCAGCCAGTGGCACAGGGAACATTTCACGAGTTGAAGGGAAAATGGATTCAATAACATTTTAGCAAATTTTGGATGGTAACTTGATGCCATCTGTAAAAAAGCTGAAGTTAAAGAGAGGATGGCTTCTACAAATGGATAATGATCCTAAACACACCTCAAAATCCACGGGGGATTACATCAAGAGGCGTAAACTGAAGGTTTTGCCATGGCCTTCACAATCTCCTGACCTCAACATAATTGAAAATCTATGGATACACCTTAAAAGAGCAGTGCGTGACAGACAGCCCAGAAGTCTCAAAGAACTGGAAGACTTTTGTAAGGAAGAATGGGCAAAGATACCTCAAACAAGAATTGAAAGACACTTGGCTGGCTACAAAAAGCGTTTACAAGCTGTGATACTTGCCAAAGGGGGCAGTACAATATATTAACTCTGCAGGGTGCCCAAACTTTTGCACAATGCTGTAGTGCCTGGCCACCACACCAGGGCAGGCATGAACTGAGCTCAGAAAATAGGTACTTGCAGTTGGCAGAGAGGCAGTCCAGGTACAAAGCAGGCAAGGTTCAGAATAGTCAGGATCAATATGTAGTCCAAAATGCAGGCAGAGTTAAGAGAATAGTCCAATAGTTCCAATCCAAAGACATAAAACAGGGGAATCCAAACAATAGACATGGTAGATAGACAGGAAGCTTGGAGCACATGTTAGAGATGCTATCAGAAGCATGAGACTGCAGGCTTGGCTGGTTTAAATCAGGTTTGATCTTCACCCAGAGACTGGCTGCATCATTTACCTTGCAGGTGGACAGACAGACAGGGAGAATGTATTGTAGTGGGATGCCTTTTTGTCCTGATTCCAGTGCAGGTTCCTTTAACTCAACTCCCCACAATCCTCTGAGCTCCTGGACACGACCAGGGGATATAAATGTCAGCTCCGCCCAGCTCCCTGTGCTCAGAGAGATCCTGCCTGATGGGACAGCAAGTGCAAGGTTTCTCGATAACTGAGAAGAATGGAGCTTGCACAACCATAAGTGCAGTGGTTAGGCTGGTGCAGTGTACACTACTGTGCACATAAAATCTTTGCTTATTTGCTAGTGCATCTAAAAGAAAACTTCCAGTCAGTGAAGTGCATTCCTGCAGTTCTAGTCAGTGAAATGTGTGGATTTAGTGGTGGTCAGTGGATAAGTGTATGTGTGCTGATGTCAACTTACCAACATTTTTAGTTCCTTCACCCTGGCTCTTGACCAGTCTTTCAAATCTTCTGAGGTCTATAAGCAGAACTGGCGACATGAGCAGTGTCTCTCAATCCTTCACACAAGGAAAGAGGGAGGCTCCATCACTCACCAACCGTGCTGTAAACATAAGGGGGCAATGACTGAAGGCTCACATGTAGTCTCATTGCATGTGATAGAGCCACTTTGATCCTGGGAGAAAAATGGGTGAAAAGGCCATACTGTATATTGCTTAAAATATACTTCCTGTGCTGTGCATTGATTTTGAGAGGGCACAGGCAGTGCTGGATTAGAAAAGGAGTGTTTCAAAGATAATCTCATCAGACTTGCTGCTTAGACATACAGAAAAAACGGTCTTCAAAGGCTGCTCTCCTAACACTGACTTGCTCATTTCCCCCTCCTTTACACATTGGTCTAACATACTAAACTTCTTATTCTCACTGTAGGACAAAAACAACCAGGCTTATCTGATTTATTAATACATGTTTAATATTTTAAACAACTGTGTATATTTATTTTTCTTAAAAATGCTGTATTTGGTTCCTTTTAAAAAAGATAAATAGTTTTAGTCCACTTACATCCTCACTAGCATTTTCGCACAAAAAAAAAACTTTCTGGAGATTTTCACTGTGCACAGTGCCTAGTGCTGCATGGCCTCTGCATGACATGTTAATCTATACTGGCAGTCCCCATCCACTTCAAGGGAAGCCCTTGAAATTTAATCTAGACGTTGTGCAGCACTATGAATTGCTAGATAGAGACTTTTAGAGACTTTGTTTTCGGTTCCCATCTCTTGCTCCCCCCCCATTCTGTGCTAAGGAGAGATGCAATTTTGGCAATAGCCAATATAAGGCAAAAACAGCCTTTGGAGTGACGTCTGGCATCTTTCTTCCTCAAACTTTTCGGAATTCAGAACTGACAGATATATTACATCTTTGAACTTGCTTTGCGACATCTGAATTCATGAGATGTGGTACCAGTCTAACATCACCTAACTTTCAGGATTAACTGTCATGCTAAGTCTAATTGGCAGCATCTGTTTTTATTTTGTATGTATAGACTTTGCCCATACCACTTCTTTTGTTCTCTAAGCCAGGTATAATTCTTCCAATATTTTTTTATTGTTTTGAAAAGGAAGCAAAATGTTACATATACTGTATACTTTTGCATGTTACATATTATAAACAAATGTGTCACAAGGGTTTCCAGAATAAGAGTGCGGGTAGATGCAGTGAAATGCAGCGGGCAGAAAACACAAGGGGCCAGATTTAGGATGGAGAGTGGATCTTTGGTAACGTATGTGATTTACGTTTTGCCGCCGCAACTTTACACGCAGGTGCTTTATTCACAAAGCACTTGCCTGTAAAGTTGCGTCGGCGTAAATGGCCCGTCGTAATTCAAATTCAGCGGGTAGGGGGCGTCATGTATTTAAATTTAGCGCGTCCCCGCGCCGAACGTACTGCGCATGCGTCGTCCATGGAGGTATCCCAATGCGCATGCTCCAAATTATGACGCTACGACGCATTGTTTTTGACTTGAGCCCCATTCTGAATCGGCTTACGCAAACGGCGCAAAAACTTTCAAATTCGACGCGATCACGATGTCCATACATAGGATGCGCCTGCTTTTTGGTGCTTTATCTTTATGCCGGGAAACCCCTTACGGAAACGGCGTAAAGTCACTGCGTCGGGCGGGCGTACGTTCGTAAATTGGCGCATCTCGCTGGTTTACATATTCTCGGCGTAAATGAGCGGGAACGCCCCTAGCGGCCATTTTAAAATTGCAGTTAAGACATGACGGCGAAATACAATTACGCCGCTCGTATTTTAACCACTTAAAGACCCCCGCACGCACATATACGGCCACAACATGGCTCGTACAGGCACAAGGGCGTAAATTTACGTCCCCGCCTGAGTGCGGTTCGGGGGTCCCATCGGGACCCCCTCCGCGGCGTGCGGGGGTCTCCCTACCTCTTGGAGCGATCCGGGATCTGCGGGCGGATGTCCGTGTTTTCCGCCCCCCGCGCGATCGCTCCCAGCCAATGGGAGCGCGCTCCCAGCCTGTCACTTCCTCCTCCTGTGTTTACACAGGAAGGAGGAAATGATGTATTCTCTCATCGCAGCGCTGTTTCCCAGCGCTGCTGATGAGAGAAGACATCACAAGTAAGTGTGCACCAACACAACACTGACACACACTCACATAGGCATATTAACCCCTTGTGATCGCCCCCCCCACCCCCCTGTCACAGTGTTACTGAATGCAGTGATTTAATCACTGCATTTAGTGTCAGTGTGACAGGCACTGTACAAAACAGTTAGTGTTAGGTTCAGGATAGCCCCCCCACCCCCCCTAATAAAGTTTTAACCCCCTGATCACCGCCCTAGTTAACCCTTTCACTCCCTATTGCCAGCGTCACTAAGCGATCATTTTTCTGATCGCTGTATTAGTGTCGCTGTTCCCGCTAGGTAGCTATTTTTTTTTATTGCGATTTTTTTTTTTTACTAAAGACATGTGGCTAAATAAATTTTGGCCTAAATGTTTGACTAAAATTTAGTTTATTTGATTTTTTTTTAACAAAAAGTAAAAAATAGTGTTTTTTTTTCAAAAATGTCGCTCTATTTTTGTATATAGCGCAAAAAATAAAAATCGCAGAGGTGATCAAATACCACCAAAAGAAAGCTCTATTTGTGGGAAGAAAAGGACGCAAATTTTGTTTGGGAGCCACGTCGCACGACCGCGCAATTGTCTGTTAAAGCGACGCAGTGCCGAATCGCAAAAACACCTTGGGTCATTTACCAGCGTATTGGTCCGGGTCTTAAGTGGTTAACTCAATCCCGGCGTATCTTGTTTTCTGAATACAGAAAACAGATACGCCGGCGTAGGTTAGAAGTTACGTGGCTTATCTAGAGATAAACCGTGTAACTTCTACCTGAATCTGGCCCAAGATGTCCTCACCTCCAGCCCTCTGTCTGTTCTTTGTGCTAATTGACCCTGCTATTGTGTGAAGATGTCCTGTGTTTACACTTATGATAATGTGTATTGTATAGCAGGTGAGCGGAGACGGGACGTCTACTCTGAAATGTCATATCTGAGTCGCCTAGTCTGGGTAAATGATTAGTTAATTAGCTTATGTTAATGTATGTTCTGGTTACCTCCTCTTTAAACTGTACAGTATATAAGGTTGCATTCTTGGTTCTATATCCAGACTGATAGGATGCGGTATATGACAGAAGCACTCAAGCGGAGTGTGGGATGTTCCATTACAAGGACTATGTGAGCTTTGCTCATGGAGAAAATAAGTATTCCCTTGGCTAGGCACTGTGTATATGATGAGGCCAGAATCAGGGCAAGGAGGTCACCATAAACCTGGTGGGCAGGAGTTGAGGGCATTGGGCCCTCTCTGTAGGGAAGGACAGGATAGCTGCAAAAATTTCTTCTGTGGAGATTGGGTGCACCAGGGTGGAATGTCCAAAAGCCAAATAAAAGGGCTACATGGTCCAGGAGAGAGAACAAGCCCTCTGGGTGAAAATGACAAACTTTGGCCTAAAGTGATTGTAAAGCTTGTAATCTTTATTAAAAAAACAAACATAACATGTCTACTTGCTCTGTGCAATCACATTGCACAGAGCAGACCCAATCTTCTTCTTTTTGAGTACACTGCCAGCAGTCCTGGCTCCTCCTCTTTTCATCGGCTTCCCATCATAAAAATCCACTTTCTATGGGAGCCCTCATGCAGGCTCCATTCCAAGCACCACTGCTGGCAACTAGACACAGACAGCGCGGCTCGGCTCCACCCCCTCATCACAAAATTTGATTGAGATTAGTGAGAGCCAATGGCTATCAATCTGCCCAATGAGGAGGGAGAGAGCAGAAAGAGCAGCTGCTCTTGTGCACAGCACTGGATCGAGACTAGGCACTAAAGTTTTTTTTTACCCCCACTTTTTAAATTGCAAATAAAGAAAAAATAATATAGTGTATACAAATGCGACACAAATCGATATGGGGGGCGTGATGAGGTGCACGTAGCACACACACGCTGAGGGAAGGATGGAGCCTCGCCTAAGCCCGGAGCTGGAGGAAGAGGAAGGAGACGGAGCGACCCGGAAGAACTATGGGACGGAGGCATCAGATAGACGCCGCGAGAGACTGCAAAATCGCCGCCACCGCCTGACCGCCCGCCTCCTCCGCTGAAACACCGCGGTAAAGCCTCCTCCCCACCTCCCCCCCCACAGCAGCCGCTGAAGGAGAGCACCCACCGAGCGGAGCGGATGACATATGGAAACGAGGGTAAAAGCTGACGGGCGGATAAGACGGTAACCTTTCCATCCCAGACCCCCGGCGGAACCAGGTAAAACAAACTTGTGATTCTCTCCTCGGTAGCAACACCCATACTAAGAGCGGGTGAGGCGGACAGTCTCGATCTGGTAAGAGCTTCTTAGAGCCAAAAAAAAAAGAGGGGCTGCCAGGTTACAATATATATGGAATGTATGCAAGAACTGGTTTGGGATTTGGGCCGAAAAACAGAGCGTTGCTGGTTAACCCGCTTCTACTATTTTCTGCACAGAATCAATAAGACTCCTCTACAGCCCATATATGGTTAATGGGTATAAGCATATAAGCATATTATTATAGCCCCATTCGGTGCTAGGTAATGAAGATGATGCCTGAGATAAACTCTTAGGGCCAGATTCTCAGCAACGTTACGACGGAGTATCTCAGATACCCCGTCGTATCGCCATATTTTTTGTCTCGTATCTATGCGCGTGATGCTTAGCATCACTTTTGCATAGATACGCTTCTACATCCGACAAGTGTAAAACCATTACACTTGCGGATCGTAGTTGTAATGACAACTCCGGCCACTAGGTGGCCTTTACGTTGTTTTTGCATTTGCATATGCAAATGAGGTAGTACGCCGTCATCGCGTACGCCGTTTTCGTTCGTGTAAGGTTACCCCAGCTTCTATGTGGAGTAACCTTACAAAGTACCGTCTGATGCCGTCGGGTCCCGTCGGATGCCATGTTAAGTATGGCGTCGGGTCAGCGTCCGCTTTTTCCGTCGCTTACGTCGTTTTACTAACTCGTTCGCGAATAGGGAGTTGCGTAAATGACGCTCACGTCGTTTTGACGTCAGTTTCAACGACGCTTTCCGACGTGAGCTGGACCATGCGCACTGGGCTTTTTCCCCGGCCGGCGCATGCGCAGTTCATTAGACGCGGGGGCACGCTTAATTTAAATACAAGCCCCCCCATTTGAATTGCGCGGGTTTACGCTGCGCGATTTACGCGACGCAGGCGAAACCTACGGAGCAAGTGCTTTGAGATTAAAGCACTTGCTCTAGTACGATGCGGCGGCGTAGTGTAACTGGCTTACGCTACGCCGCCAGAATTCTTAGAGAATCTGGCCCTTACCGCTTAACCCATTAAATAGAAAGGGAAGGAGTAGCAGTAGCAAAGGGTTTTTGTTTCTTACTCTCGTTAGGGGCAGGCTCTCTTTCATGTATTGGGGCCGTAAGCTGCTAGTATGATGTATAAATTACATAAAATGACATAATATCTATTGCGGCGCTCAATCTAAGCAGTCCCTATTTCACGCTTTTAAGCGTAGAAGGCAGGGCACGAGCACAGAGTCCTGTCCCCCCCCTCTGCTTGACACAGGTTTAGGAGAGGGACGATCCCCGGAAATAAGAGCCCTTCTCTGGCCCCAGGAAGGACAAGGTGAGGTCCTAGATGAGGAGGTGCAATACGTGCAAGAAAGCTGACTAATAATTCCAGTAAATAAGGAAAATCTCCCATAATCCCCAAAGCTGGGGAAAAGAATTAGAACTGCGAAGAAACACAATATGAGCAAAGCAACTAGGGGTACCACCCCGAAGATCCCCAAAGAAAATGCGGCCTCCAGCACGATTAGACAATACTTGACCCAAGATGGAAGCACCAAAAGCCCTAACACTATCAAAAAAACGGATAAAAAAGGGGAGACCAAAAAAAGAGCAGGAGGATCGAACAGCACAAATACTGATATATCAACAGAAGGGGATCAGGATGTAAGTCACATCGAGGAAGTAAGAGCAGATGCCCAAACGCCCACAAATAGCAATATGAATATTATGTTGAAGAGATTGGAGGATGTAATAAGGCAAGAAATTAGACAGGAAATCAGCACGCTGAGGCTGGATTTAAGTCATCTCTTAACACGGGTGGAAGAGATGGAGACTATAAACGAACACCAAGCCCTGGAAATCAACCAATTAAAAGACCAACATCGCATAATGAAACAAAATCAGAGATTATTACAGTACCGCCTTGAAGACCAGGAGAATAGAAACAGGAGACAAAATTTAAGGATCCGCTCAATCAAGGAAGAAAAAGGGGAGGATCTAAGGATAATTATGAATGATCTTTTTCTACCCATCCTGGAGAAAAATCCTGAAAAGCCCCTCAAAATAGAGCGAGTCCATCAGATAGGGCAATTAAAGAACAGAGAGAGGGAGTGGCCAAGAGACATAATTGTAAGGTTCAGAAATTATGAAGAAAAATCTGGTCACAACTAAGAAGGAGGCCACCCTTGAGTTTTAAGGGAGCGGAGATCCAGATCTTCACAGACCTGGCCTGGGAAACTCTGGCAAGGAGGAGGCTGGTCAAACCACTGCTGGAGCAGCTTCGGTTACAGAACATTAAATATAAATGGGGCTTCCCAGAGTGTCTCATTGGGCAGAAAGATGGCATCTCAGCAAAGCTAACATTCCCAGATGAATTAGAAGCGGGTAGTGGGGGGGAGGGGGAGGGAGTAGGGGAAGGTGACTCCCAACAGGATGTGGAGGGGGATATATTGCTGTAGAATAAGAAAGAGATGGTAGTAATCAAATTTCTGTCTTATAATGTTAAGGGCTTAAATTCCGCGGCCAAAAGACATAGGGTGACTGAAGAAATTAGGCAACACAGCGCCGACGTGGTTTTTCTTCAAGAGACTCACCTTACATTAGACTCAAATATAAAACTAGGTTCTTCTTGCTATCCAATATGGTTTTACGGAGATTCCATTTCAAAACGGGCCAGGGGCGTGGCAATAGGGTTTGCAAGGGACATGAGATTTGTCGTGGAGGATAGAATAATAGATCCCGAAGGAAGGTTCCTATTTTTAAAAGGTAAACTTGGAAGTACCACCTATACGCTAGCAAATATATATGCTCCTAACGTGGGGCCTGTTAAATACCTTAATAGGATTTTGGGTAAACTCAAACTTTTTTCCGAGGGCTACACGATAGTGATGGGCGATTTTAACTTCAGCATAAATCCGGGAGTTGATAGTACGTCCCGTGTGCAGGGGACAAATCGTATGTGGGCGCAAAAATTTTAACGGAAAATGCATGAAAGTCAGTTGGTGGATGTATGGAGGACGCTACATCCAAGGACACAGGACTACACGTTTTTCTCCCCTGTACATGGGACCTATTCTAGGATAGGCTATATCCTGGTAGACCATAGGCTACTAGACAAGGTCATTGGGGTAAGTTCACAAAGAGAAACGTTATCGGTTTTCTTCAGTTGTTAAATTAGCACTCCTTATTTAACGCTAGCAAACATGGTATTCACGAAAGCTATAATCGTTATTCAACATAGTCGTTATGGTTTTCAACTGACTCTTTATCCAATCGTTATGCTAACTACTCAGACGTTATTATTAAAGCGGAGCTCCACCCTGATTTTTTTTTTTTTTCAAAAATCTAAAAAAAAAAAAATGGAAAAAAAAAAAAAAAAATACTCACCCTAAATAGGCTGTTGCTATGCGGAAGTCCCGAATCTGCCCTCATGATCCCTGGTGTGGTTTTCTTCCTCCTCCTCTTCTAGGTGTCTTCTTGTGAATGGGCCGCGCTGCATTCTGGGAACTGTGTGTATCCCAGAAAGCAGCCGGACCATTCACAAAGCGCCGCGCTGCTCGCACATGCGCAGTAGGAAACGGGCAGTGAAGCCGCACGGCTTCACTGCCTGTTTCCCTGACTGTGGATGGCGGTGCCGGGATCGCGGATCGGCATCGGCGGGGGACGTCAGCGCGGGCGCCTAGGACAGGTAAGTGTCCTTATTCAAAGTCAGCAGCTACACTGTTAGTAGCTGCCGACTTTGAAAAAAAAAAATGCGGGTGGAGCTCCGCTTTAAGATTTGGGACGTTAAAATAACTCTTAAGATCGTTAAATAATGCTGGAGAGATGCATTCTGGGAGCAGACAGGGAGGAGAACAGCTGCATGTGGAAAAGAGCAGATACAGAGAGAGAGAGAGACACAAGCTAGACACATGGAGATTGAGCATGTGATGTGCAAAATTTCTAGTGTGTGCTTTTCTAAAGCCATGTGTATTTCCTCATACAGAGAATAAATCATGGCAGATGATAATCGGAATTTAGCCATCACCTGGGTTTCAGAAAAGTCATCCAAAATAGTATGTGAACGGAATACACGTTTATAAATCTGAACAACATTCTAACATGTTCTTTTTCGCCTCTGGATAATTTTAAGTTCAAATAGAGCACGGTTCCATCTTGCCCAACACTACTAAAAACTTCACTACACTACAAAAATCGCCAAAACCTTCCTCTAACAACAAAATATCGCCTGTGAAATGTCATAACGCCACCCTGAGGGAGGTGTTAATTTAACGATTGCTTAACGATCGATAACTGTCAAAAAAATCTTTGTGAATTGCACTTCTGTATATATTTAACGATTTGACTCTTTAAAATAATGATTTGACTCTTTAAAATAACGATTTGACTCTTTAAAATAACGATTTGACTCTTTAATAAGGATCCACACCTTAAAATATCGGTTCTGTGTAGTGAAACGTTATTTGATGATTTTTCAAAGCGTTAAATCGTTTAGTGAAGTGAACTAGCTTCAATAACGTGCAAAATCGTTAAAATAACAACAGCAATCTGGAAATAAAGCTTTGTGAATTGACCCCATTGAGGCTAAAATTGAAATTATGACCCTTTCGGATCACGCCCCAATAACTATGAAAATTGAAACCTCCCCACAACAAAATCATACCCCTACCTGGCACCTAAATGAAAACCTGATAAGAGACGAGGATGGGGCGAAAAAGGTGGAACAAGAACTCAAACACTTCTTTTCAACAAACGACAATGGGGAAATCTCAGCGGCTACCCTATTGGAAGCGCACAAAGCATATATTCAAGGAATATTAATCGCTGAGGGGGCCAGGAAAAAAAAAGAGGGAAGCAGGAAGTACTTCACTTTAGTTAAAGAAATAGCGCACTTGGAACAAGCACATAAAATTGAGAGAACGAAAGAGGTCTACCATAAGCAAATTTTAAAAAGAGAGGAATTTAGAGAGGTCCTGGAACTAGCAACAAAAAAAAATTTAACAGCATAGCAAAGGAGAGATATATCTGGGGTAACAAACCTAGCAGACACTTGGCTAAAATGGTTAAATAAAAGCAATCTAGAAACTACTGTATATCGAGAAGATAAAAAAAAAAAACGGAGACTTGGTACATTCTACCAAGGAAATAGCAGAGACCTTTAAAGACTATTACCAAGAGCTGTATGCGATTAATCAGGGGGGACACCAAATCGGCGATAAAGAGACTAAAATCAGTGATTTTCTCTCAAAATCAGGGATACCTAAGATAGAGGAAATAGATAGACTTAATATAGACAAACCAATAACGGAAGTAGAAATCAAAGAAGCTTTAAATAATACAAAAGCGGGGAAAAGCCCAGGCCCAGATGGCTTCACGGCCTTATATTTGAAAAAATTTGGCAACATTTTGATACCAAGGCTATGCAAATATTTCAATGGGCTGGGTTCGGAATATGAAACAAGTAAGGAAGCTCTAGCCGTTTCGATAACAATCATATTAAAAAAAGGTAAGGATAGCTCGCTCTGCTCAAGATATAGACCAATATCGCTACTGAATGCAGATATCAAAATATTTGCAAAAATCCTAGCAGAGCGATTGAAAAGAGCTATGCCCTTACTGGTCCACCCAGACCAGACCGGATTTATCCCTGATAGAGAGAGTAAAGACAATGGAATAAGAGCACTCCTCCTAATCCAGAAGCTAAAAATAGATAGGGTCCCGGGTCTACTCATGTCGGTGGACGCCGAAAAGGCCTTCGATAGGGTAGACTGGGACCTTATGTTTAAAACCCTAGAGGCGATGGGCTTCGGGGACAGGATGATTAGCTGGGTGAAAACACTCTACCACCATCCTACGGCAAAAATCAAAATTAATGGCACCCTATCTGCTTCCTTTGAAATGAAAAACGGGATGCGCCAGGGTTGCCCCTTGTCCCCCCTCCTTTTTATCCTGTCCCTGGAGCCGCTGCTATCTATGATTCGGAACAACCCTGAAATCAGCGGGGTAAAAGTCCGGAACGAGGAACACAAATTATCGGCGTTCGCCGATGATATCTTATTCTACATTACTAATCCACTGACAACTCTTCCAACCCTAGCCAAGGTACTCCAACAGTATGCAACAAGTGATATTGTTTGCGCTGTGGTGGTGATGCCTAAAGGGTGATGGGAAAGGGGAAGTGAAGTAGTAAACTAGGTGAATACAATAAGTGACAAAAATGTGTAAATATATAGAAAAAATTCTATAAAACACAATGTGAACAAAGTAACAGTAAATAACAGTGACCGTGTCATCTATAAAGATGTGTGGTGGACATAATAGAATGCATGGTCAAACTCAGTCCTGCAGACAAAACCAAATAAAAGAAGAGAGTCCAACTTAATCATGCAACTCGGTGCAGCAAGTGAAATCTGGTGTGAAGTCAAAAGGAGATGTTCCAGCAGCCAAATGAGTGAAGGTGCAATGGAGGATTCCAAAACGTGCAGCCCACACCTCTAGTGATCCTATCAGCTTACCTCAAGGCTATCTGATATAGCCAGAAAGATAGGGCATCAAACTCTTGATGAATGGAAGCCTCAAAACCGATGGTGCATGGAAGGGGAAAGTACAAAAAAACAAACATAGAGTAGTCCTGTCACCACTGGAGGGATTCCTGCTAGCAATCAAAAGATGTGCACTTACACAGAGTGGTGAAAGGGGGTGCCTATCTCCACGAGCAGCGAGCTCGTCAGGTGCTGCTCTGCTGCCGCTGTTTGGCTAGATGATGATCCGCCGATACTCAAACGATGGTGTATGAAACAAAAATAGGAGGGCACATCGCATAATACCGCAAAATAAAGATTTAATAAACAAAGCACAAAATAAAAACTCACATAAAGTCAGCTGAGGCGGTCATACATCCACGAGCAGCGAGCTCGTCTACCGTCCGTCAGGTGTAAAGGGTCCAGTGCTCCAATCCCGACGCGTATTCGTCACACCACGTGACTTCATCAGGGGATAGACAACTAGCCAAACAGCGGCAGCAGAGCAGCACCTGAATCCTCCATTGCACCTTCACTCATTTGGCTGCTGGAACATCTCCTTTTGACTTCACACCAGATTTCACTTGCTGCACCGAGTTGCATGATTAAGTTGGACTCTCTTCTTTTATTTGGTTTTGTCTGCAGGACTGAGTTTGACAATGCATTCTATTATGTCCACCACACATCTTTATAGATGACACGGTCACTGTTATTTACTGTTACTTTGTTCACATTGTGTTTTATAGAATTTTTTTCTATATATTTATACATTTTTGTCACTTATTGTATTCACCTAGTTTACTACTTCACTTCCCCTTTCCCATCACCCTTTAGGCATCACCACCACAGCGCAAACAATATCACTTGTTGTATACCTTTTATTGTCCATTTGGATAGACCTATTTTTTGTTTGCTGCAGTATACCTCCCGTGCCCCTTTCCCACGGCCCCTTTCCCACGGTCCAATCCCTTTTCACCCATTTCAGCGCAGGAGTTTCACCTATCACTCCAACAGTATGGTACCATCTCAAATTTCAAAATTAATGAGTCAAAAACTGAAATTTTGAACATAAATTTAAATAAAAATGAAGAGAAGCTTATTAGAAGGAGATGTGTGTACCCCTGGATAAAAGAGTTAAAATATCTAGGTATAAAATTAACAAGATCAGATAAGGAAATGTATAAAATAATAATAATAATAATATATTTTATCTCTCTGTTAAACGAGATTAAATCAGATATCAAAAAAATAATAAATAAACCAATCTCTTGGATAGGACGTATCAATACCCTGAAGATGTCCCAAAGATTCTCTATAAATTCCAAATGATGCCTATTGCCCTCCCCCAACAATTCTTGAGGACATTAAACTTAATTTTGATGAACTATATGTGGAAAAATAAAAAATTTCATTAGCAATCTTAAAACAAGATAAGATCAAAGGGGGACTTGCTATGCCGGATATTAGAGAGTACTACAAAGCTGCGGTACTGTCTCGGGCAGTAGAGTGGGCCAGAGATAGACGAGAAAAAACATGGGTACAAATAGAAAATGCACAATCTAAAGCACAATTGAGCACTGTAATATGGATCCCTGCACAATATAGAGCACTAAATAAAAAAACTTTTGACATAACACGAGATACACTGAGACTATGGGATAGAGTTCACAAAAAACTAGACGAGGGCTACAACTCACCCCTCATAAATTTGAAGGAAAATCCATACTTCGCACCGGGGGAGGAAAAAATTGGGGGGAACTGGATTAAAACAGATAGAGTCTACCTGGGTAAAATAATAAAAGAGGGCAGAATTATGGGGTTTGAGGAGTTGAAACACAGGCCAGGAATCTGGAATCTGGATGAATGGCGGTATACCCAGCTATGCCACTTCGTGCAACACCTCACGCACCCTTTGCATACGAGCTTGGAGCTTACCCCGTTGGAAAAACTGTGCAAAAAAGAAAATTCAAAAGGCACAGTGTCGAAATTATAAAAGGTCTTGGTAAAGGTGGACGCGCTGGTGGAGCCACCCTTCATCCAGAAATGGGAAAGAGAACTGGGATTATTAAGGAGGGGAAAACACATTTGAAAGGTTAATGAAACTGACCCATTCTTCTGCCATTGATACGAGAACCGCGGAGTCAAACTACAAATGTATCTCGGGCTGGTACGCCACGCCGGATAAAGTGAGTAGATTCAGCGAAGGGAAACCCGGCAATTGTTGGCGGGGATGCCCTGAAAGAGGAACTATGGCCCATCTATGGTGGTCTTGCCCAAAAGTTAAAAAATGTTGGCAACAAATCATGGAGCAAATAAAAGAGATCACGGGGAAAGAAATAAAAAAAGACCCGTGGGCAGTTCTATTCCACGGAGGGCAAGAGGGAAAAACAATGTATAAAAAATCTCTCATACCCCACCTTCTCAACGCAGCAAAAAGGCTTATTCCTAAGAACTGGCAGAAAGTAGAAACACCAATGAGGTGGGAATAGATCAATCATGTGGAGGAGACCTATAGAATGGAAGAGTTGAGGGAGATTGTGTGGGGGGGGGTTTAGAAAAATCAGGTTTTTAAGGAAAAATTGAAAAAATTGCAAGAGTACAAAAAGTCGTGGAGCTATGCGGAAAACCTGAGGATAGATAGCTATTGGAAGTAGAAAATACAAATTAGAAAAATTAATCAGATAGTATAAAGAAGGTCCCTTTGTTCCTGTTGGGGGTCACGTGGGAGGGGGGTAATGTTAAAAGACTGGACAGCCCAACAAACTATCTACCGCTTTAATATTAAAAAAAAAAAAAAAAAAAATAAGGAAAAGGAAAAAAAAAAAAGGAGGACTAAAAGCTTTTGATACCACAGATGATGCAAAACTGCCATGGAGACAAAGGAAGTATTGACCTATGAGCTGCTCTCCAGTTTCTGGTTAAGGCTGACGTGGTAAAAAAACAAAAAAACAAACAAATGCGACACAAATCATGTTGTGATTGAACGCTATTAAAAATTACCTTTCTTTCTCGATCTGCAGCTACTGTAATTTTCTGAAAATGCAATGCAATATGGCTAACCGAAATGTGCACAGAACTTCCCTCAGAAACATAATTTCTTGCTTGTGCGATTGGCTCACCGATTTCCCCAGGTACACTAAGTTACCAGTCAGATTTCAGGCCTCCCCTGGAAGAAAAATTACATTTTTGGTGAGATACTGCCAATTGGAAATCACGTCTAAAGAGATGCAGGCCCAGCAGCTTTCCTCATTAATGCCCTGCAGCTGCCTGCCACAACCGATCAATAATTATGAACCACTCCCATTAGACTCACTTTTTCCCATGGGCACAGAGAAACACACATAGCTTTCTTCAGAATAACAAAAGGTAGGAATCTGCAACAAAGTCTGTTAAAATCCCTGCAATGTACATACATCACCCGGGGGGGGGGGGGGGGTGTTCTTTTCTTAACAAAAGTGGAGTTACACTTTAATGCAGACAATACATTGTGATACAAACCTTAAAGTGGAACTAAACCCTCCTATTTTTTTCAGCCAAGAAAGCTGCCATCTTAGCTACTGTTTGAAGTGCAACTTGCCATGATGCTGCACATGAGATCAGTTACAACACTACCCATTTGATGGTTTGGTTGAAAGCACAAGCAAATGTGACAGCATGCCGGGAATGTTACTGTTTTTTTAAACTGTTAAATCGATGGGATTAGTTTCGCTTTAAACCACTTTAACTGGAGTGCATCTATTAACCTTTTACATTTCTAAGCTGTGTGGAAAAAAGTAAGAGGCTTGTAGGACGAGGGTCATTGGCTAGTAGTCATGTCCTCCATGCTTCCCTTCTCCACCAAGCAAGGGTCAAATGAGAGGCCTGCCCTGGGGTGAGTTATTTTGGTCTACGCTAGGCACTTTTGAATAGGGTTACTGAGGGGTGGTGTGGGAGGCCCATAAGGCTGTGGTGAGGTGCATCCTCATTAAACACGGTGCCTGGCTGAAAAAGCAGAGCAGCTCAACTCCCTACTTCTTAAGCTACAGACCCTTGAGGCCCAACATAAATGTGTTTGATCAGTACAGGTGACCTCCGATTTGAATAACACCCGCAAGCAAATTACAGATTTGTTGCAGTACAAGGCCAAGGCAGCAATGCAGATCTGTAGACGGAAGGTCTACGAATCGGGCAATAAATGTGGGAGGATGCTAGCCCAAGCGATCCGGTCACAGCACTCTGCATCATACATTCCACACATTGTCAAACGGCAGGTTGCAAAGTATCTATCCCCCAACAAATCTCAAAAGAATTTAAAAATTTCTACCATGATTTATACAATCTCCCCCCCTCTTCCCCAAACCAGGAAGTAGATCAGTCTTAAGATTACCTGACCACCTCTCAAATGCCGACACTCTTGACCGACGTGGCAGAAATGTTAGACAAACCAATCACTCTACCCAAAATTCAAGCGGCCCTGAAGTCCTCTAAACCTGGTAAGGCCCCAGGCCTGGACGGTCTCACTACCTCATACTACAGAGCCTTGTTTCCTGTCCTTAGATGATCGCATGCTATGCCTATTTAACAATCTGGGATCGAGAGGTAACTTCCATTTCTCCACCCTGCAGGCACAGATAGCGGTGATACACAAGGAGGGCAAGGACCCGGGTCAATGCGGTAGCTACTGCCCCATATCACTGCTAAACTCGGATATTAAGTTGTTTACAAAGGTTATTGCCACATGAATCCAAAGACATCTCCCTGACTTGATACATCTCGACCAAGTAGGCTTTGTGCCATCCAGAGAGGCTAGAGATAACACGGCCAAAGTGTTGAATCTGCTACACGTCACCAACGCTACTAAGACACCCTCAGTCTTCATAGGGACGGACACCAAAAAGGCATTCGACCGAGTGAACTGGGGATTTATGTTTGCAACTCTTAGGAATATAGGACTCGGACAGAAGATGATGGCCTGGATAACAGCAGCCTACACGGGCCCGACGGCTAGGGTAAGGGCGAACGATACAACATCAGACCCATTTCCGAACGGGACCAGACAGGGCTGCCCGCTATCGCCCTTGCTCTTTGCCTTGACCCTAGAACCCTTCCTACGGCACGTCAGACTGAATCCCAACATTACAGGGTTAACAGTAGGTAGTGACCAATATAAAGTCTCGGCCTACACCGATGACATGATGTTCTCCCTGACGCATCCATCAACCTCCCTGCCAAACCTAATGCGTGAATTTGATTCCTACAGTAAGTTGTCCAACCTAAAAATTTACCTGACAAAATCCGAAACGATGGGTGTAGGTGTACCCCCGTCACAACTGAACACCCTTAAACAAAGCTTTAAATTGAAATGGACGGACACGTCCCTAACGTATCTGGGAACGCGTATATCACCAAGAATTTCCAGTATCTTTAAACTCAACTTCCCACCCTTGCTTCAGACAGTTCAGAAGCTGCTGGGTCAATGGACCACGGGCCTCCACTCGTGGTTTGGGAGATGCAGTATACTTAAAATGACAGTTCTGCCAAAATTCACATACCTCCTGCAGGCCCTCCCCATACATATTCCGGTGGATTACTTCAGGCGGGTCCAATCAGTGATCGGGACATTCCTGTGGGCGGAAAAGCACCCTAGGCTCCATAGAACGGTCCTCTCATTACCTAAGTCCTACGGCGTTCTGGCCACGCCAAATGTACGTATTATTATGCGGCGCAGTTGAATAGGCTAGTGGATTGGTGCCGTCATGGCCTGACTAAGCTGTGGCCACAGCTAGAACAGGCACAATGCAAAATATTGTTGCGGAGCGCCCCTTGGTGTCAAACCATACGACCAAAAGATGTACATCATCATCCCCTAATTGGCAACACCATTAAGGTTTGTACAAGGCTGCTGACGCGGTTCCGCCTGTCCTCGGACACCTCGCCCTTACTCCCGATATTGGGCAACCCACTTTTTGCGCCGGGCCTCAATGATGCCAAATTTCGCGCCCTGCGGTAATTGGGTTTGTTTCAGGCCTCGCATTTCGACAACGTAGGCCGATGGAAAACTACGGCTGAACTGATGGAACCGTCGGGACAATACAGGATGGACTTTATGAGAGCGTACCAGCTTACTCACTTTTTGCGAACCATCGCGCCCCCTCCTAGCACTGGCCGTCCCCTCACGTCTCTGGAGGAGATATGCTTGGAACCGGGTACGTTACCACATGCCTTATCACTGCTGCACACAATGCTGATTACACCGCCGGAGGACTACCAGATCCCGAGCCTCAGTAAGTGGGAGAGGAATCTGGGGTGTAATTTCCCAACCGACCGGAAACACCATATACTTAGGTTCACACATAAGTCATCGATTTGCGCTAAGATTCAGGAGACTAATTACAAAATATTGAATAGATGGTATAGGACCCCGGACCTGCTAAGCAGGCTGTTGCCGACGGTGTCGGACCTCTGTTGGAGGTGTCAGACAGACAGGGGCACTCTGCTCCACATCATTTGGTCCTGCCCACGCCTACAAAAAATTCTCAGATCGTGTATTCCCGAATGACCCGGTGTACTTTCTTCTGCACGCGAATGACACCCCGGCACGAATATATAAGTCGGTTGTTTGCCACTTACTGAACACGGCAAAGGCATGTATCCCGCTATGCTGGAAGTCCCCGAACCCACCGACAGTGGCAATGTGGCTGCGGAAGGTGGATGAGATTAACACAATGGAAGACCTTGTTCTGACAAAACAAGACAGGACATGGTGTTTATGGAACATTTTTACATATTCAGAGGAGGGTCAGGCCCTCAGAGGTAATCCTTAAAAACTGTTAGCGGGGGCTGTCCCCACTAGGCATGCAGACTAGACTGCTGGGAATGCCTCCTGGAGTGGACTACCAGATGGCGTTTGCTGACAATGCTCGTGATTACCCCCCCTCCTCTAGACTCTTTTCTAACATCCTTCTTTAGCTGCCCCCTGTGCAGCGTCTGAGCTTTAACTTAGTTTCTTCTCTTACTTGCACTTAGAAACGGGAAAATGTGGGAGGCTGAGCCCGCCGAACTATATCATCCCAACGCACCTTTTCAGTGTGGAACTCTTGCAAGGGATATATAAGGGATTTGTTGCTGGAGATGGGGGGATGGTGCGGCCTGGGGATCCACCCTGGATTGCCTGTCTCCCTGTCTGTGGCAGAAAATGTTACAGAGATTTTTTTTCCAACCGTGTACTTGTTATCGATGATGCAAATCACTGTATTGCTTTTGTTGTGGTTCGTGTGGACCAGTTTCCTGTTCTGAATTAATAAAAAAGAAAAAAAAAAGAAAAGGGTTACTGTCATACACATGCTACACACTACGGTCACTTGTACATTCAGGAGGGACACGCAGAGCCAATGCCCTCTCCACCTGTCCAACATACCACCACTACTTGACTCCCAGTAACAGTATGGAGACCTGCTGTGCACCTAGCACTGACTCCATGCATGCACTTAACTCTTCTACTTCCGTACCTGTGTACAGCTTGGGGACCTCTGCGGTGCTGATCTGCTTCCTTTGCTATGGGAAAAGGATCTGCTCATGGAGAATGTGCCAACAACTCCCTCTAGCCAGGCCATCTAGCACATGTACACGCTTAAGACAGGCTGCTAGAGAGATCTTTGTTGACCTTGGCAACCACTGTATCTTCACACTGTATTAAAGCAGAGTTCCACCCACAAGTGGAACTTCCGCTCATTTGCATAGCTCCCAACTGTCCCTTATTTCGAGGGACTGTCCCTGATTTGGAACAATGTCCCTCTGTTCCTCATTTTGGTCTGATCTATATAGTTGTATATAAAATGCACTATTTATCTATCAAAAAGTGTTCCCCAGTGCTAAAACTTTCATCCAAATTCTATATTGCTGCATTTGTAAATTCCAAAAGCCAATATGAAGGAATAGTAGTGGTAAAAAAGCACATGTGGGTTTAACCACATTTTTTTTTGTACAATTCTTCTTTAATACTTCTGCTGATAGGTGTCCCTCATTACCATCTCAAAAAGTTGGGAGGTATGCATTTGTCTCCCCCTCCCCTGGTACCACATTTGGCACCTTTTGAGGGGGGGGGGGGGCGAATTACATCAGCGACAAGGCTCCCTCCTCCTTCCCCCACTGCCGGGCCAGTAGGAGAGTGCATCGGTGCCATGCGCAGTAGGGACTTGGCGTTAAGCCCTAATGCTGCACGGCTGGGTACCCTTACTCGCAATGGTGGCGGCAGCACCCGACAGCTGATAGAAACATCAGCTGCTGTGCAGACATCGCTGGACTCCAGGACAGGTAAATGTCCTATTATTAAAAGTCAGCAGCTGGACTCCAGGACAGGTAAATGTCCTATTATTAAAAGTCAGCAGCTGCTGGCTTTACATTTTTATGGGGTGGGTGACTGGGCGGACGTCTTCTTTAACTCTCGTACCGCTGTCTTGCTACCCCAATGTGCATACTTACTTGCATGACACTCCTTTTGTAACTTCAGAACAGGCAAAGTTTCAAAATCTTTACTGAAAAATAAGTTAACATGACAGTAAAACATAAAGTTCAGTCTTTTCCTAGTCCTTAATACGGTCTTGTGACTGCCACAGCATAGATGCACAGGTAAGAGTCCATTTTTGGATGAGCCCATGACCGTAGTATCCAAGATTGGCATCTTCAGGGCGGACTGCAAGTCCCAGAAGCTCCTTCAGGCAGTAGCAGGTTCCTGAGGTCAGATGTGCTTTAGTTGTCATTCCGGACTCTGCATTTTCAACATTTCAGCAGGACAAAGCCTAGCAATACCAACAGCTTCCTGTGTGTGCATGAGCCCTCAAGCTCTTGAGTACGTACCACTTTCCCTTTTATACACTTGCCTACTGGGCACTTTTATCCTCTTCCTGCCCAGGCCAATTTTCACTCTTTGAATGACAAATTGCTTGATCATGCAACACTGTATCCACAGAAAATTGTTATAATTTTTTTTCACACAAATAGAGCTTTCTTTTGGTGGTATTTAAAGCAGAGTTCCACCCAATAGTGGAACTTCCACTTTAAGCACTCCTTGTCCCCTTACATGCCACATTTGGCATGCAGTTTTTTTTTGGGGGGGGGGAGGGGGGACCTGGTTTAGAGTGGGACTTCCTGTCTCACTTTCTCCTTCCTGCTCTTGGCCACCTAGGCGGCCCCTCCCTTCCGCCCTGCAATCTTCTGGGACACATCACACCAGAAGATTGCCTGGCCACTAGCAGAGCGCATCGCGAATCGGGCAGTGTGTACCCGGCTGTGAAGCCGAAAACTGTGACGGTCGAGTGCCCACAGTTGCTATGATGGCGCTGGCAGAGAGGAGGGGGAGAGAAGCGAGGCTCCGGACGGCTGCATTGCTGGACCGTGTCTGTTTATTAAAAGTCAGCAGCTACACTTTTTGTAGCTGCGGCCTTTTAATAAACTAAAAATCGGGTGGAACACCGCTTTAATCACCACTGTTTTTTTTTTCTTTTTTACAACATTTTTAAAAGAAAATACGTTTTTCATAGTTTTGTTATAACATTTTGCAGTTTTTTTTCTCCTTCACTGGCACTGGCAAGGTGGCACTGAGAGATGCCACTGATTGCCGCACTGATAGGGGCACTGGTGGGTATTGATTGGCAGCACTGGTGGGCACAATTGAGACTGCACTGATAAGCAATGCCCTGCTTACCAGTGTACATGTCCCTTTCACACAAGCCGGTTATCAGCTCTCCTCATGCTGTGGGGAGAGGATTGTCAATAACCTGCTTGTGATTACGTGGTAAAAAGCTGCTGTGATTGGCTCTTTACCCCGATCTGTAAACAGCTATGTCCTGAGGACACAGCAATCACAGAGCGCACTGCCTACATGTGCATTTGTGGGAGGACGTCATATGACCCACTCCCGGCAATGTGTGGCTGCGCTGTAGCCGTCATTCGTCTATAGTGCGGTTGGGATCTAGTTATTATACACCTAACCAGTGGGTAGGACCCAGCGAAGCCCACCAAGAAAAGAATTGGGAAACACAATTAACACTAACCTTCCCAGCTTGGGTAGCATTAAATTCTACCTGCCTACAAGCTGATTGGTTTCTGTGGGCAATAACCCCAGTGTGTAAATCCCAATGCAGTATAATATTACAAGCTGCATCTTTGCACTGAATAACAAGCCCTCTATAAGTACTGGAACAAGACGTGGTGTAAACTCCTCCATGTTCCATACAAGCCAATGAAAGGTTGTAGCTAGCCTTATTATCAGGCTTCCTAGCAACCCCAACACCTCGCCAACAGCATTCTCATTGAGCGTCATCCACAGGGGTGGCGGTTTAGGGTAAGCTGTCATACCCAGCGTCTCCCAATATTTCCTTCTGCGCATGTTCCGTCTGCACCCAACCCAAACCATAGAGACGAGCCGCTCTGCACTTCCGCCGCCTGTTCTTGTCGGCAGCAGCGGATGGTATGGTGTAGTGAGGGAGAAGTCTATGGTTGAGTGGTACATTGCATGCTGGGATACCCCCGCCCTCCCCGTCGGTCCTCCTAGTTTGCGCTGCCCGAGGTCCGAGTCTTGTAGCAAGATGGCGGAGCTGGGCTCGGGGTGACAAGACAAGAACAGAAAGAAGCGGCCAGCTCTCGTTCTCCTTCAGTCTGACACATCGTGAGGCCCCGCACGGCTGTAGCTGACTGTAACCTCCCTCCAGCGAGCCTCCTGTCCGTCTGACACCTTGTAGTAGGAAGTCTGCCCCTTGCCGCACTCATTCATATAGGAGATCGGTGCAGCCTGGATGTGTGGATGGCCCGGGGGCCCACCTTGCTGGACTAGTTGTGTGCTTGTTGGATTGTGCCGGGTTCTCGCATGAGTTCCCCGGACCAGAGGAGGCGGCAGGAGAGAGAGGGAGTCCCGGAGCCCGAGGACAGGAGACACAGCCCCTGCAGCAGCCCGGAGAACAGTCCCGGGGGACACAGGTCAGACAGGGCCCTGGGGAGGGGGCGGGGGACTACTCTCAGGGGGGTCATAGGCCTCATCTGCAGTGACTGGCCCTCACTTGGGTCCCAATCCTCATCTCCTTTTATATATATATATATATATATATATATATATATATATATATATATATATATAAATCTCCTTGGAGCCCCTGTTGTTATAACAAATGTACTGTTGTCACTGCCAGACTCATTTCTATTGCACTAAACTTTTCATGCACTCTTAACCACTTAAGACCCGGACCAAAATGCAGGTAAATGACCTTGCCCCTTTTTGCGATTCGGCACTGCGTCGCTTTAACTGAAAATTGCATGGTCGTGCGACGTGGCTCCCAAACAAAATTTGCGTCCTTTTCTTCCCACAAATAGAGCTTTCTTTTGGTGGTATTTGATCGCCTCTGCGATTTATTTTTTATTTTTTGCGCTATATACAAAAATAGAGCGACATTTTTGAAAAAAAAACAATATTTTTTACTTTTTGTTATAAGAAAAATCAAATAGACTAAATTTCAGTCAAACATTTAGGCCAAAATTTATTTAGCCACATGTCTTTAGTAAAAAAAATCGCAATAAAAAAAAAAATAGCTACCTAGCGGGAACAGCGACACTAATACAGCGATCAGAAAAATGAACGCTTAGTGACGCTGGCAATAGGGAGTGAAAGGGTTAACTAGGGCGGTGATCAAGGGGTTAAAACTTTATTAGGGGGGGTACGGGGCTACCCTGAACCTAAGGCCCCTTTCACATGTCCGCTCCGTTCGTCTACGGATTTGTAATGGGCTCCTATGGGAGCGGATCCGTTTGATGCATCCGCTAACGTCCGCAAGATCCGTATCCGTTTTTTCGGACGGAAGAAAGAATGTCCTATTTTTCTTCCGTCCATCGGATCGGATGCAAACGGACAGACGGTCCGTTTCCATCCGATTCCCCATAGGGGAAAGCGGAGGAGAGACAGGGCGGTCCCTGCATAGTGTGCGGGGTCCGCCCGACAGCTCAGCGGAGACCCCCCGCTGAGCCGACGTACACACGGAGAGGACCGAAAAACGAAACTCTCCGTGTGAAAGAGGCCTAACACTAACTGCCTGTCACACTGCCTGTCACACTGCCTGTCACACTGCCTGTCACACTGCCTGTCACACTGCCTGTCACACTGCCTGTCACACTGCCTGTCACTAAATACAGTAATCATACATATATAATTACTGTATTCAGTGACACTGTGACGGGGGGGGGTGATCGCAAGGGGTTAAGTCTGCCTGCGTGTACTGGTGTCAGTGTAGTGTTGTGCAGACTTACTGTGAGATGTGATCTCTTCTCAGTGGTGGTTGAACATACTGCCGAGGGGAGAGATCACATCACTTCCCTCTTCCTGTGTTTACACAGGAGGAGGAAGTGACACGGCGGGAGCGGGCGGATTGGCTGGGAGCGATCCGGAGGGGGCGGACAAAAACGAATAGCCGCCCCCTCATCCCAGATCGCTCGGCCAGCCACGGGGACCGCCGAATGTACCAGGGGGGGGGGGGTCCCGACCCACGGCAAGGCAGGCACGTATATATACGTTGATGTGCCTGCCTGTGCCATTCTGCTGACGTAAATGTACATGCGGCGGTCCGCAAGCGGTTAAGGTAACAGGCATTGCAATGCTAATATAAAGTAGTTGTGAAGAATAATCTCTGGTAGGTGTAAGTGAACTATCATTGGCTGCCTGATCAGTGGGGTGTGATAAGAATGTGTCCTAAATACATTGAGAATTTATAAAGAAACATGGCAGCCAATCAGCTTCTAGTTTTTAGCTGGTTAAAGAGGAGTTCCAGCCCCCCCCCCCCCACAGCTATAAATACTTTGGTTGTTGACTTATACTATTGGGGCTATTGCCTGTCCAGACATCCAGCGGTGTTCGATTTTCGAATCGGTTCTTGGGCACTGGCGCTGCCATCTTTTCTACTGCCCATGCGCAAACTGCGCCATGCTTTGTAAATGGGCCAGTATCCTGCCGAAAAGGTCCCTCGGCGGATGATGTCCCTCCTGTACTGTGCGAGTGCATCGCTTGCGCAGTTTGAACCACAACGCCGATGGAAATAACCAAAGCAAAATGGCTCGGAGCCAGCTGAACACGGTGCATCGGGAGCGTGCGCCAGCGTCTGTCACAATATCCTCATCATTGCGCAGGTGCCGTGTTCAGCTGACTCAGCTATCTCTGTCGGCCCCATTGTGGTTTGTACTGCGCAAGCGCTGGGGGGACATTATCTGCCAGGTGGACACTCATCGTCAGAACACCAGCTGCGGTAGAAAGAGGAAGGGATGAACTTTCAGCTCACTTCACTGCAATAAGCTGGGTGGGAAGTGGGAGCGAGTACACACACCCCTGAAGGTGCAAATGTGGCAGCGGCGGGAGGAGGCACACAAGTGAAGCTTCCCCTTTTGGCTGGAGCTCCACTTTAAGTTCTGAAAATGAAAGCTAAAAGCTGACTGCTTGCCATGCACATCTGTTTCAATCTTAGTAAATTCCCCTTTCTGTACTTAAAGCGGTGTTCCACCCAAAAGTGGAATTTCTGCTAATTTGTCTCCTCATCCCCACTCCCTCCGGTGCCACATTTGGCACCTGGGGGGTTGGGGCGGATACCTTTCTTTGACAGGTATCCTGTCCCCACTTCCGGAATTTGCGGCCCTTGACATTACTGCTCTGATCCCTCCTCCTACCCTCTCCCCTGGGCCAATAGGAGAGTGCAGCAGTGCCTCACGCATCTGCAGTAGGGACCCGGTGTGAAGCTGTATTGCTTCGCTGCCTGGTTCCCTTATTGGCTATGGGGGCGACAGCTGATGGAAACATCAGCTGGGCTCAAGAACAGGTAAGTGTGTATTTATTAAAAGTCAGCATCTGCAGTATGTGTAGCTGCTGGCTTTTAATTTTTGCAGTGGTGGGCAGACCTGTGCTTTAGGGTTGGGACAATAGAGGGGTATGAATGCACACCTTAGACTGAAATGAGGGGCTCAGCTAACAGTGCAATCATTCACACTACCTAAGAGATCTGAGATTTTCAGAGTTTAGAGGAGAAGGGACAACTAAAGCAGATTTCTCATTGGCAGCTTTGTATTCACTATGCACCATGGAGTACATAGGTTAATGCTGAGCTGATCATTTATGTGTGTTGCAGTGCAACATAGAGCAGCACTGATTGTGTTTGTATAGGTTCTAATTGAGGGCCAGTTTACACCACAAAAACGCACTCCAGAACCGTTCCAGATGTGTTTCTGCATGCATGTTTTTGACCCATTCCGTTGCATTCCAGATCCGTTTTCACTGTACATTTTTTTTTTTTTTTTTAATGTCTTCAAGTGCATTCTTAATGTGTTTTACCACGTTCCAGTGCAGGAAAAATGCAACATGTAATACTTTTTTTTTTTTTCCTGGAACTGATCGCACTGGTGTGAACTATGCTATTGGAAACCATATAACCTACTTTTCATGCATTTTTGATGCAGAAAAACGCACTGGACTGCATGTGGTGTGAAATGGCCCTGAAAGAGTTTGGAGATGCTGTCACCTTGCCAATTAAGCTGACAGTGTCATTGTGAAGGTTCCATCCCCCCCCCCCCCCCCCTGTGTCCAACTGGCCAACTGTCCCCTTGCCAGTGATGCCCTGCCACAGCTTGCTATTAATTATCAAGTATTATTATACCCCCCTTATGTCAGATGTTAGGCCATGGACACGTGTGGCATAAGGGCATTAAATATACATTATGTAGGCAGCAAGAGGAAAAGATTCAAGGTGGTTGTAAACCTCAGATATGAAATATGAACAAAGCATATACCTGTATAGTGTATACTTGTCCCAATCCAGAGCACACAGAGTAATTTCTGTCTGCTGCTTCCTTTCTCTATCAGCATGAATCTCTTCTGACAAGTTTTCCTTACACCAGTGTTAACCACTTCAGCCCCATAAGTATTTACCCCCTGCAATATGGCACTGCGTTGCTTTAACTGACAATTGTGCGGTCGTGTGATGTTGCACCCAAACAAAATTGATGTCCTTTTTTTTTTTTTCTCAAAAATAGAAATTTCTGCGGTTTTTGTTTCTTGCACTATAAACAAACACAAATGTTTTAAAAAAAAATATATTTCTTTCTCGTACATCACGGGACACAGAGCGGCATATTCATTACTATATGGGTTATATGGAGTACCTTCAGGTGTGGACACTGGCAATCTCAAACAAACAGGAAGTCCCTCCCTATATAACCCCCTCCCCTAGAGGGAGTCCCTCAGTTTTTTCGCCAGTGTCTTAGGTGTTGGTCACGGAATAGCTTTGCTCCACATCCTTGGGATTAAGGGCGGGCTAACCGGATCTGTCCAAGGAGCCTCAGTGCCAAAGTGGACAGTACCCGGGCCCCAAACCGTGGGGTTTTGCCTATAATGCTCCTCTTTGGAGGGCTGGACCCTGGGCCCAGGACTTGGAGTTTGTAAAGACCATAAGTTCCTGTTTGCCAGGGTGCTATATAGGTCCAGGACAGTGGGTACCTTCATAGGACCCCAGGGCCTGAAGGTCTACTACGCTACCCACGGAGATGGGAGAAGATTGGACCGTTTTGCAAAACGTCCTGCGGCATGGAGCAGGTAAGAGGGGAGCCTGCGGGACTTGGTTCGACAGCAGGCTCTCCAGGGGAGATCTTAAGGGGGGTAGCCTGAGTATGCTCTGCATTGGCACCATGGTCACTATGTCTGATAGACAGGATGCCCTGAAATGTTTCCCCACATAACTTGATCCCCCTACCTATCTATGTATGTTTGCTAGCTACCTGCTGCTCGCTGGTTGAAGATCTTTAAAAAAAAAAAAAAAAAAAAAAAAAGATCTGTCTCTAGGCTAAAGGGACTCCTTAGGGGCCTGTGTTAGCCTTACCTTGCCGGGATTCAAATCTGCCGCCTGATGCGTCCTCCAACCTGCATTCCTGGGCTCCAGAGTGCGTCTCCTCCTGGGCTCTCCTCCCCCGACAGTCGCGCGCGCGTGCACGCGCGCATGCATATAGAAAATTTTCGCGCCGTTCGGGAGGGGGGGGGGGGCGGGGAGTGTGACTGCAGTGTAGAGTGGGCGTGCCTTTAATTGCTGTTATACACAGCAGGCGCGTTCTTAGCTCAGTTCAGAGCTGAGCTGGAGAGAGAGAGGACGTAGAGCTGGCAGCACAGTGACTCCCGGTGGCGAGAAGGGGTACTACATGCTGGAGTCAGCTCCAATACTTTTTGTTAAGCCAAAATCCCCTTGGCAACAGGTTGAATGCTGGCAAACATGTTGGGGGTGGGGCTGTATGTGGTGAATAATATATAAAAGAAAACATACTGAGCCCCACCGGTTTTGGGGCATTAGTGATCCTATTGTCCCCTAAACCTTATTTTTTTTGTACTCCTGGCTATAACAGTCTGTTGTTGTAAGCGGAGTCCCTCGGTTTTGTATTATGGCTTCCAAGGGTTCAGGATCAAAACACAAAAAAAATAAAAAAAAATAAAATAAAAATAAAGAGAAAAGGCAAAGACAAAGGGGTTCCTCCTCTGGTTCTGATAATATGCCAATACTTTCCCCACAGGTTATTCCTATAGGGGTCACCCTGGATAAGCCATTAAGGGGGTCTGGTGCTGAGGCTGGCCCAGGTCGGCCCAACCCTGTGTTATCACAGAGGAGATGCTAGCCGTCACCCTAGGGGGGCTAGAGAAAAGAGGTTAACAGCTATGATCGCTGGCTCTTTTTCTGGCAAGAAGCGGACTAGATCCCCATCGCCAAAAGGGACAGAACCTAGAGGATCTACCACTGTAGAATCGTTTTCAGCCTCCCAGGCGGAGAGTCTGTGGGTCCAGTCTTTGACAGACATGGTCCGCTTGGCATTCAATTTGCCATTTCCAGAGCCTCAGGTTCCTGCGGTATCCTCTTTGGGTTCTTTTAAAAGCGCCTTTAAGCAACGCAGCTTTTCTGGCCCATCCTCTGTTAGAGGAATTGGTTTTTCCAGGATTGGGACGACCGGACAGAATTTTTTCTGCCGCCTAAAGCTGACGAGAGGGTAGTCTTTATGCACGTCTGCCAGGAAATATTTGTGCTTGCAGGCACTCTTTCCCCTGACCAAGTGCTCTTTAAAAGGGGCCCGGATGGCTCAGTTGGTAGAGCATCGGACTTTTGATCTGAGGGTCCAGGGTTCAGGTCCCGGTTCGGGCACTGCTTTTCAACTACCCGTGAGGTCCTTGAGGCCGCATCTCCCGGAAAGCGCCCGATCTCGTCTGATCTCGGAGGCTAAGCAGGGTAGGGCCTGGTTAGTGCCTGGATGGGAGACCACCTGGAAGGTTTTCTGTTATTTACCCTATGGAAAAGACATTTTTCTAAAGAAAGGGGGCGCTCCCAACGGTGGACGCAGCCATCTCATGGGTGAATAAATCATTAACTGGCCTAAGGGGAAACATACAAATGTTTAAGGTCCCGGTCGATAAACGTTTAGAGACATTTTTTCCAGCATCCCTGGCTACAGCCAGCAGTGGCTACAATTGGAGTTTTTTTCAGGCATTAAGGAACCAGACAAAACAGATGCTTAGACATCCCTGCCCGATAGGCAGAGGAGTTATTGGATATTCCCAGAGCTCTGTGCTTTGCGGTAGAGGATATAAAAAGACTCCATCCAGCAGGCGTCTCGTTGTCACTATTTTTAGTGCATATGAGAAGGCTCTTTTGGTTGAAGAACTGGGCGGCCGAGCCCCATGTAAAAGACTGCTGGCAGGTTTGCCCTTCCATGGAAAGATCTGGATAAATACATTCAGACTGTTTCAAGTGGCAAAAGTACCCTTTTACCAGTCAAAGGAAGTTCCGGGGTCCTGCGTTTAAAAGGGCAGCTCCCCCCGGTTCCAGGGCCCTCAAATTTCAGGCAGTACGGTCCTCCTGCGCGATCAAACTTTTAACAATGGGATCGCAAGGACAGGCCTCTGGGGATCGGTCCCCGACAGAGGGGGTCCGATCATCTGTGGCCGCAGGCTACAGATTAGAATTTCTAAAAATTTCCTCCACAAGGAAGGCCTCAATGCGGGCAGCATTGGATCACCTGCTTTACCAGGGCATAATGGTAGAGGTACCAGCCCAAGAACAGGGGCTAGGTTTCTATTCCAATCTGTTTGTCATACCAAGGCTCATCGGCAATGTCAGACCAATTTTGGACCTAAAAGGTTTAAATGCTTACCTAAGGGTTCGCTCTTTCCGGATAGAATCCGTTTGGCCAGCAGCCGCCACACTCCAGAAGGATCGGGCTTCTATAGACATAAAGGAGGGTTACCTTCATGTACCAGGTCTTTCAGCCACATCAAATATTTTTGTTTTTACGCTTCGCAGTGATACAGCGTCACTTCCAATTTGGCGCCCCCCTTCGGGCTGGCTACGGCCCCCGGGTATTCACGAAGGTCCTAGCTCCTATTCTAGTCAGTCCAAAGGATCCAAGGGATCTCGGTCCTAGCATACCTGGACGACCTCTTAATCATAAGATCACTCGCTTCCTTAGTGGAATGCGTAGTAGCCCTCATGGTTCAGTACCTCGAGAGGTTCGGCTGAGTCCTAAACCGGGGAAAGATCAGCATTTCAACCTACAAAGCAGTTGGAATATCTCGGCACGAGATTAGACACGGAACAGAAGATGGATGTTCCTGCCCCTGGTAAAGGTCGAGGCTATCAAGAGATTGATTCAGTTGGTTCTAAGCAAAAAAGAGCCAACTATTCGCCTATGTATGCGATGGCCATTTTCGAGGCAATACCACACGCTTCCACGCTCGTGTCCTACAGGCAGCAATTCTAGCAGCTTGGTTCTGCCCAGTGGTCTGGAAGGCTGGAGAGCGGTCTTGAACAAGTTCACTCGCCAAGGAACTTGGGCAGAGGCGGAGAGGCAGCTGCCCATCAAGGTCTGGGAGTTCTGAGCGGCTCAGCTAGCCCTCCTGGCATAGACATCCAGATTACAGGGGTCCTCGGTGAGAAGTCATTCAGACAAGGCCACAGCGGTGGCATATAGGTGAACCACCAAGGGGGAACCAAGAGTCAAGCCACTCAGAGTGAGATGAGCTTGGTTTTTCGGTGGGCAGAGGTTTATGTACCCTGCATATCGGCGACATTCATTCCCGAGGTGGACAACCTGCAGGCGTACTTCCTAAGTCGCCAAACCCTGTCGCCGGGGGAGTGGTCTCTGCATCCACAAGTTTTTTTTCAGACAATCTGCCAGAAGTGGGGAGTGCCAGACGTGGAGGTCATGGCATCAGGATTCAACAAGAAGCTAGACAGGTTCATGTCTCGAACGAGGGACCCTATGGCCTGCGGAACCGATGTGTTGGTTTGCCCTTGGCATCAATCATAACTTCTATATGCATTTCCCCCACTGCAGTTACTACCCCGCCTGCGGCGCAGGATCATACCACAGGCTGGTTATCCTGGTAGCCCCAGCTTGGTACCGGAGGGCATGGTACTCACTAGTCCTGAAATTGGCAGCAGAAGGCCCTTGGACTCTTCCTCTAGGGCCAGACCTACTCTCACAAGGCCCGATCCTCCACCCTGCATTACGGCGTCTGAATTTGACGGCCTGGCGGCTGAATCCCTGATTCTCAGGGGTAGAGGTCTGTCTAGGCAGGTAATCCCTACCCTCATTGAGGCTAGAAAGCCGGCCTCCAGGGTAATTTGTTACAGGGTTTGGAGGGCCTACGTAGGCTGGTGTGAGTCTAAGAGATGGTTTTCCCGCAAGTATACCATTGATAGAGTATTACGTTTCCTCCAGCTAGGAGTGGATAAAGTCCTGGCATTAAGCACGATCTAGGGACAGATTTCAGCCTTATCAGTGTGATTTCAGAGGCCGCTGGCCGCCCACTCGCTGGTTAAGATCTTCGTACAGGGAGTCTTACGTGTTAATCCTCCGGTCAAATCACCACTTTGTCCATGGGACTTAAATCTTGTTCTGTCAACTCTACAGAAACAACCCCCTGAGCCGTTGGCTAAGGTACCTTGGTTTTACTGACTAGAAAGTCGGTATTTCTGATCACCATAGTTTCGGCCAGGAGAGTATCGGAATTGGCAGCCTTATCTTGTAAGGAACCATATCTCATTTTACATAAGGATAGGGCGGGGTTCCGTCCTCATTCTTCCTCTCTACCAAAGGTTATATCCAGTTTCCACCTGAACCAGGATGTGGTACTTCCATCCTTCTTCCAAAACCCACCTCTAGAAAGGAGGGGTTGCTGCATACGTTGGATATTGTCAGGGCCATAAAGGCCTATCTTAAAGCTACAGAGAAGGTTCGGAAAACAGATGTGGTGTTCGTTTTACCGGAAGGGCCCAAGATGGGTCAGGCAGCTGCTTGATCCACCATCGCAAGATGGATTAAACAATTAATCGTTCAGGCCTGCGGTTTGAAGAGGTTGCCTCCTCCTTTGTCGGTAAAGGCCCATTCTACCAGGGCCATGGGCACCTCCTGGGCAGCACATCATCATCAGATCTCTATGGCTCGAATATGCAAGGCAGCAACGTGGTCGTCAGTCCACATGTTTACAAAATTTTATCAAATGGACGTAAGAAGGAATGCGGATACAGCCTTTGGGCAGTCAGTACTACAGGCCGCGATTCAAGCTCCTCAGGATCTGAGGGGGCTCCCTTGATTTGATTTGAGATTTACATTTCTCGTTTAAGTTGGATTTACTAGTATTTGAGTATACCTCCTAAATTAAATCCTTCTTTGGAAGATGTCTCCCTCCCCTCATTAAAGCATTGCTTTTGGACATCCCATATAGTAATGAATATGCCGCTCTGTGTCCCGTGATGTACGAGAAAGAAAAAGGGATTTTTAAATACAGCTTACCTGTAAAATCCTTTTCTTGGAGTACATCACGGGACACAGAGCTCCCACCCCTCTTTTTGGGAACATTTTGGGAGGCATACTGCTTGCTACAAAACTGAGGGACTCCCTCTAGGGGAGGGGGTTATATAGGGAGGGACTTCCTGTTTGTTTGAGATTGCCAGTGTCCACACCTGAAGGTACTCCATATAACCCATATAGTAATGAATATGCCGCTCTGTGTCCCGTGATGTACTCCAAGAAAAGGATTTTACAGGTAAGCTGTATTTAAAAATCCCTTTTTTCCCCCCTCGCCTTCCAGGACAGATAATTTATTCATCGGTTTAGGCTAGGGTTGTCCCGATACCACTTTAGGACTAAGTACAAGTACCGATAATTTTTTTAATGTACTCACCGATACCGAATACCGATATATTTTTTTTAAATGTCCCCACATATTGCAGCCATGTCCCCCCACATATTGCAGCCATGTCCCCCGTACCTAAATGATGCCGCCGCCGCGTTTATTACCGTGCGGGGAACATTACAGTCAGCTTTCGTTTGAATAAGCTGTTTTCCCTGCCGCACTGTGTATAGACACTCCCCCTTGCTCGGGATTGGACAGATCCGTCCAATCCCGAGCAAGGGGAAGTGTCTATGCGCGGCGTGGGGATAACGGCTATTCAAACGAAAGCTGACTCTAATGTTCCCCGTGCGATGATTAACGCGGCAGCGGCTGTGCGATATACGGCGGCAAGTATTCTATTTAGGCATCGGGGGTATTTGCGGGAGTACAAGTACTCCTGCAAATACTCGGTATCGGTCCCGATACTGGTATCGGGACAACCCTAGTTTAGGCCAATATGTATTCTTGGACATATTTTTGGTAAAGAAAATCCCAACTTGTATTTCTTTTACTGGTAATAGCGGCGATCTGCGATTTTTTTTTTTTTTTTTTTTTTTTTTTTTTTTTTTTTTTTTTAGCTGGATTGTGGTGGACCAATCGGACCATAAGTGGCACTTTTAGGGTACCAGCAACACCAATACAGTGATAGAAAGAGTTCAGTGTACCCTTGGTGTGTGTTCCAACGCAGTGTGTTGTCCACACACAGATCACTGTTCCTTTTTACTAGGGATAGCAGATCTCAATGTTGTCCCTTGTCAGAACGGGGATCCGCCTTTACATAGGCGTTCTGCCTATCTGTACCGCGATCACGGGTGGCTGGCGGAAATAGTCTGTGGGACCTGTGCACATGCCGGCATGCAGCGGGTGTGCGTGCCCAAAGTATCTCGTGCATGAAACAACGTACAGGTATGCAGTATATGTGTGGTGGGTGGCCCGGAAGTTGGTAATTTTGACTTCAGATTTTAGTTTTAGTAATATTTTAGTCATCTGAATTTGTTTTTTTTTAATCTAAAATCTCCGATACGTTTTTAGTGGACTAAAATCGAATGAGTTTAGTTAAAATTGTAATGCATTATTTAAACATTTTCTCTAGAATTTCCAAACGAATTATATACTCCTGAAATAAAAATCGAACATGTAATTTATGGTATTAAGGTTTGAATATGCACTAGACACAGATTAAGTTGTGATAGAGATATATATATATATATATATATATATATATATACACATTAGTCTTTATTATTAAAACCAAGTTTCATAAACAAAAATATTGCTTTTTCACAAACGGAAGTGCAACTTTTAAAATACAAAAAAACTGTAAACTCTATTGGCTGTAATGCCATTACACGTATTACCTGAATATACTACCAACATTAAATATTAAGAAAAGACGCTGAGCTGTGGAGGGGTTGGGAGCGGCTGAGTCAGGTGCTGGTCTAGGGTTGTGGACAGATCCCAACCATATTGTTGCAATCTTGGTACAGCCTGGGACCAGCTCTGTGAACTGCACTCCTGTGATCCACTGGAGGAGTACAGCCAAACAAGCTTTTGGCTGTACTTCTCTAAGCTAGCAAACATGTTTTAAAGTTCACTTTCCACAGTGATGTGCTGATGAGTCTTTTTAGACTGCTGACAGCGCCATTTTGTGTGGCATGGTGCCTGTCTAGTATTCCTAGCAAAGGGTAGATGGGCTTCTTGATGTAGAACTGCTTTTAACTCATTAAAGTGGCTCCTCATCTTAATTCTAGTGGAACCCCCCCCCCCCCCCCTTTCTCATCTATGGATGAATGGCATCCCCTCCACTCCTGAAGCCTTCTGAAATATGCATGCCTCAGGAGGCATTGGCTTTAATACAGCAGCTGGTAGGCGTGTGTACCTGAAGGTGCCTCATCAGAGGGCTGTCTTCCTGGATCAGGAAGTGACAGCCGGCTCCCAATGACATCACAGAGATGCATGTGTTGGACCCAGTTTTCAGCTGCAAATCACAGCTGGGCAAACCTGAATTTGTGGGGGTTGGCGTGTAGATTTTTTTTTTTGCAGATAACCCAGCTTTGAAGGTAAAAGGAAGAGAGAAGTTCTTCTTTGGGGTAATCCTTTTTAGTGGAGTGCATTGAATGTGTTTTTGTAATCCTTAGAATGAGCCATTATCATTGGAAGGTGGTGTGTACCGTTAGACATGCTGCACTGCAGCAACATGGTGTGAACTACGTTCATTGATTCCAGCTAAATTTCTCAGTGTCACATGCTTTGTCTGCAGTAGGGGCAAGAAGCTTAAAGTGGATGTAAACCCCCCAAAAAAAATATTATTTTTTTGATGTCACAATGTAGAGTATAAGATTTCCTATCATCTGTGCCCAGTCTTGCCACACAGAGTTAATCCAGCGCTGAGTAATCCTCTTTTAAAGTTCAGTGCAAATTAACAGAATTCCAGATAAAAACCTGCCAAATTATAAAGTCTGTTTCTCTGTTATTGCTTTCAGTAACAGGTTATTTTTCAAATCTAGCTTGGACATGTTTATCATAACAAGAGGTGATCCAAAGTTCATTGTATATAGAGTCGGTTCACACTAGGGCGACACGACTTCCAGCACGACTTTCAGAAGCAACTTCAACACGACTTGAGCATGAACCACAGGGTGATCTGGGGAGATTTTACAACACGACTTCAAGTCCTTTTCAGGTCAGGAGACATTCCAGTGGCCAATAAAACAACAATCAGCTCTGGGAGAGGGAAGGGGAGGGAGGGGTTTGCCTGAGAAATGTATGTTATCTTGCTGGAAAGTAGCTTCAATTAAAACAGTGATCAGACTTGGAAGCGACTTCCATTGAAATCAATGGGTACAAATCGCCTAGAAGTCTGATTGAAGTCGTACAGGAACCTCTTCTGAATTCGGAGCGACATGAGTAGTGTGTATTAACACCTCTCCCATTCACTTACATTGCTTTTCTGGACAGAGCGACTTGGAACGACTTGAACAGTGTGAACCGACTCTTATGATGTTATATCACCTCATGTTATGATAAACAAAACATAACATATGATAAACATGTCCTAGCTAGATATGTAAATAACCTCTCACTCAAAGCAAGAAGAGAGAAAACAGACTTTTTATCTATGCAGGGTTTTATCTGGAATTCTGTTCATTTTCACTGAACATAAGAGGATTTCTCAGATCTGGATTAACTCTGTGTGGCAAGACTGGGCACAGATGATAGGAAATCTTATACTCTACATTGTGACAAAAAAAAAAACATTTTTTGGGTTTACATTCACTTTAACGTTTTGTATATTAGACAAACAAAATTAAACCCAAAATGCATTCATTTCAATCATATTTCTTAGTAATATGCTTTGTGTCTAAAATACACCTGTTTTTGGAGAATATGTAGGATGCCAGTGCTCGCCTCTCCTTTTGAGAATGCTAATTTCCTGGCAACATGCTTGTTCTGAAAGGTATTGCAGCCAGGCTACCAGCATTTTTAGAGAGGTCAGCACTGGCACCCCCTGTATTTGTATTCCTCATCAGAACTGTACTTGAATTTGGAATGCCTGTGTGCGACAACTGTGATGGACGTTTCCTGACCTGCATATCATTTTCAGGGTCCTTTTGCTAGGTGCACCCATTTTGCATTAGTGGAAACCCTTCTCTTGTTGTATGATCCTTAATTTTAATGATATGATTTCCAAGTTTTCTTAAGATAACCAGTTGGATCAAAGTAGTGCTGCACACTCTTATAAGCTGTGCTGGTCACTAGTAAGGCCATCGCAGATATCAACTGTCACGCCAGGATTGGGAGCAAGTGTGGAGTCATTGCCATGTAACATCTGTATCAGTTTACTTTGAAGGCATGCAAGTGTGCAATTTGTCAAAAGCAGGAGGCTCCTGATATAGTACATACTATTTTCACTGACCAAAGGGTCAAAAACATATTTAGAATGTTTTACTATACAGTCGGCTCCTAATTGCATTTCTAAGCTTTATTATTAAAGCAAACCTTCATTCGCCTCTTAACCCTTTGCAGAATCCTTTTTTCCAGCAGGTACTTGCCACTTCTACATTCCTTGCCTAGGGGAGGTAAATAAATAAAAAAAAATCCTATTTTAGATTGCGAGGGAGAGAGGAGAGTGATGACGCCTAGTGCAACTAACAGGCAAAAAACCTCTTCAAAGTACCATTCAGCTCTAGTTTGTGAATGCTACAACACAGATCCTAATGGGGTGTGAACTGTCACTTTAAACACACTGCTAGCAGACTTCAGTAAGCTTCAGCTTAAAAACCTGTTAAAAGTGGCAGTCAACACTTCCATGAAAGGACAAGGTCACTTTTTGTAAAAAAAATAAAATTGAGGATAAAAAAACATGTATGTATTTCTTTTTACATTGCATCTTGTATAGCATTGCACCTGTGATGCAATCCCTGCATCCTGAAGACTCTCAATATACGGTCTGCCTGTACCTCCAATATAGGCAGGAAGAATCAATGAACCACCAAGTGCGCTCATTAGTGTCCTTGCAGTTCACTGAAAAACTACAAGCCGTCTATTCATTCACAGGAAACTGAATTAATGACGTAGGACATGGCTGTGTATGTGGAGCCCTGCAACGGCCTTGCTGTTTACAAATTGTGACAGCTGGGGAGGGGAGAAGATCCCCCCCCCCCCGTCTGCTGTCAGAGAAGGTAGTGCTGGCAGTAGGAGGTTAGGAGGTGAGTGGATAGGGGCACGTTATACGATAAATATGGGTGTAACATGCTCCTAAAGGTGAACTTGGTAATCTGTGTTTAACATCCCCAAACTGAAAAGAATTTTAAAGACTTCAACAACAATTTGCCCAAAGCTTTGCAAAGTCTTTCTATACAGATTTGTATTCAAGCAAGTGAGCACGGCCTAAAATCAATTGTCAATCTCTGTGTAGTTGTTAGTCAAAAACTGATTGACTTACTTCTGTGGAATGGTCTCGAAAACCAGCATGCCATCAGTTGCTGCAGCGCTGGTCGGTGTATACTGCGGGGGGGGGGGGGGGTGTTAGTCGCAGTTTTTTATTTATTTTTTTAACCCAAACTAATCCTCTAGGGTCAGTAGCTGATTCTAGAGTACTTGTGAAGAAGTAAGTGAACCTAGTAAGGGTTCAGCAGTGTGCTGCATCCCTTACAGTCAGGGAGCTGCCAAACTTGTTGGAGTATGCTTTCAGGGCAGTGTAATAATAAATGTCCTCTTTAGTTACACACTTTGAAAACCACAGGTCTTTTTCACCTTTGCTCTTCACCATGCAAATGTAAAAGGGTTCTTGGATCAGTGGAACCTTTGTTCTCTCTTCTTGGAAGTATAGCTGTATGAAGATTTCTGGAGAGCATCACAAGAGTTTTAAAATGGGGAAGAATAAGTAACATTTCTTTATCGTACATCACGGGACACAGAGCGCATAGCCATTACACTTGGGTTATATGGGTACCTTCAGGTGTGGACACTGGTGTAATCAATTTCACAGGAAGTTTCCTCCCTATATAACCCCCTCCCACTGGGAGTGCTTCAGTTTTTTCGCCAGTGTCTTAGGTGTTGGTCACGTCTAGCTGTCCCTCGGAGGTCTCGGGACCCAGGATAGCTAGCCGGATCCGTCCGAAGTGCTTCAAAGCCAAGGTGTACGGTACCCGGGCCCTGCTGGAGTGGGGTTTTGCCTATAATGCCTCTCCTTGGAGGGCTGGATTCTGGGCTCCAGTGCCTTAGTCTCTTCCAAGAACTAAACGCTACTGATGCCAGGATGCTATATAGGTCCAGGGGTGTGGGTTCCTTAACACAGGACCCCGGTCCCTGAAGGTCCAAGACAATACCCACGGAGATGGGGGAAGGCTGGGCCTCTTGCATTTTGCAATACCCTGCGGCGTGGAGCAGGTAAGAGGGAACCTGCGGGACTTGGTTCGACAGTAGGTATCCCCCTGGGGGTTCTGGGTTGGCTAATGGTATGCTTGTGCATCAGCCACTATCTCCACTATGTCTTTTGAGGCAGGATGGGATGTACTAATGTTTACCCAGATAACATGTAGATATATATATGCTTTTAAAGATATGTATTTTGCTACTCCCCCCATATTTGCCTGTTAGCATGATACTGCAGCCCCACGTGTATAGAGAGGAAGTGCTGACAAAACTCCTGTTTCCTAGGAAGCCTAGGGGGACAGCTTCCTCTATGTGTGCACTACAAAGATTAGTGGCTTACCGGGTGTCTGTGTTACTAGCGCTGGTCCAGGCTTCTCCTCTGCTCTCTGCTTCCTCCATGTTGGTTTCAGCGTGGGGGGGGCGTGCGCGCCGCCTTTTACAGCGTCAGCGTGCGTGGGGGGGGCGGGCCAGCAGCGTCAGGTCTCAGATAAAGCAAAAAAGCATTTCCTGGCTGGTCATTCCCTCCTGAGAGCAGTGGAGAGTGAGGACACAGAGCGTGCAGCTGAGCCATTTCTGGCTAACAGTGACACCCAGTGGTGGTTTGTGGATCTTCAGGTCTGGACTTAGTCCACACTGACCAGAAAAAAAAAAAAAAAAATTTTCTTAAAGGGACTCAGCCTTAGATCTGGCAGTATCTGAGTCGGTGCAACCTTGGACTCCAGCTAACGGGCATTGGTGTGGCAATACTCACAGGACTCTCCTCGGTATTGCCGCCTATGAAAATATGAAAATTAAAAAAAAAAAAATTTTTTTTAACCATAGCCTGTCCTTATTAATGTTTCACTCCTAGCTACAACAGTTGGGTGTTGGCTGTAGGGGTGTCTCAAGGTTGTGCAATGGCTCCCAAGGGATCAGGACCAGCTAAGGCTGCAAAAGGTGCCAAAAAAGTAAAGGGGTCTCCAACGGGGTCAGAGGATTTGGGCCAGGCTCCAGTGGTCCCACCCTCACCAGATAGACCACCGAACAGCATCGTGCAGGAGCCATTGAGGGTGCTAGGGGCAGAGGCGGCCCCCAATCAACCCATTCCCGTTTATGTTACGGAAGAAATGCTAGAATCCACCCTGGGTGGGCTAGAGAAAAGGTTAACTGCTTTAATTGCCCGCTCTTTGCCGGGTGGCAAACGGGCTAGATCCCCGTCACCTAGAACGGTGTGTTCGGATGCAGAGGTCCTCTCTTCGGAGGAATTGGACCCACAGGGGGATCAAGCGGACCTGAGTCCTGACGGGTCAGACATTGAAGATTCCACTATAGATGAAATTTTTTCGGCTTCTCAAGCAGAGAGTCTGTGGATCCAGTCTCTGACGGATATGGTTCGCACTGCTTTTAAACTTCCAGTGTCAGAACAATTAGCCCCCGCGGTATCCTCTTTAGGTTCCTTGAAGGCACCATAGAGTGGTGCGTCTTTCCCGGTTCACCCCCTTCTGGAGAGCGTGATTTTTCAGGATTGGGCTCGACCTGATAGGATTTTTATCCCTCCTAGAAGGTTCACCATTCTCTATCCTATGGAAGAAGAATTTGCAAAGAAATGGGCACTCCCTACCGTGGACGCAGCCATTTCCTGCGTAAATAAATCCCTGACCTGTCCGGTGGAAAATGTCCAGGTGTTTAAAGATCCAGTCGACAAAAAATTGGAGACCCTACTGAAGGCTTCTTTTACCACAGTAGGTGCCGTGGTTCAGCCAGCAGTGGCAGCCATTGGCGTTTGTCAGGCTTTAAAGGATCAGACTAAACAGATATTAAGGGACATACCGGCTCAGCAAGCTCGTGAATTGGCTGACCTCCCAAGAGCTCTCTGCTTTGCAGTAGATGCTATTAAGGACTCCGTTCAACAGGCGTCCCGTTTATCTCTGCTGTTGGTTCATATGCGTCGCCTTTTGTGGCTAAAAAACTGGTCAGCAGAGGCACCCTGCAAAAAGCTTTTAGCAGGATTTCCCTTTCATGGTGGGAGACTATTCGGTGAAGACCTAGATAAATATATCCAGACCATATCAAGTGGTAAAAGTTCTTTCTTGCCTATCAAGAAAAGATCGCGTGGGCCCGCATTTAAGCGACAGGCCTTCGCAGGCTCGGCCCCTTCAACTTCCCGTCAGTATCGACGGCCTCCCGGGCGTTCAGCATTTAATAGCCGCCCACAAGGACAAGCCACGACAGGCAAGAGGCCATGGTCTCGCAAGCCGGTTAAACCAGTCCTCAAGTCAGATTCATGAAGGGGCGCCCCCACTCTCTTGGGTGGGGCGAAGGCTTCGGTTTTTCTCCGAAGTGTGGAAGGCCAGAATTCCCGACTCTTGGGTAAGATCCGTGGTAACCACGGGCTACAAGCTAGAGTTTCGGGAAGTCCCCCCTCCTCATTTTCAGGGATCAAGTCTTCCAAGCGACCCATTAAAGAGGGCCTCTCTTGTAAAAGCATTGGATCGTCTCTTGCTCCAAGGAGTAATTGTAGAAGTACCAACCCAGGAATGGGGTCTGGGATTCTACTCCAACCTTTTCATAATACCAAAGCCCAATGGCGACGTCAGGCCTATCTTGGACCTCAAACGCCTAAATCGCTTTCTAAACATTCAGACCTTTCGTATGGAGTCCATACGTTCGGTGGCAGCCAGCCTACATCAAGACGACTTTCTAGCATCTATAGACATAAAAGATGCGTATCTGCACGTGCCGATCTACCCGGCACATCACAGGTTTCTTCGTTTTATGATAGATCACCGCCATTACCAGTTCGTAGCCCTCCCTTTCGGGTTGGCAACAGCTCCGCGGGTATTCACAAAGGTATTAGCCCCGGTGCTAGCCGTCCTAAGGACAGAAGGCATTTTAGTCTTGGCATACTTGGACGATCTTCTGGTTATCGACAGCTCAGCTTCCAACCTCAATCAGGCAGTAGGTCGCACAGTTCAGCTTCTAGAGGAATTCGGGTGGATTGTAAACCTAGAAAAATCGGTATTGAAACCCACAAAGCAGTTGGAATATCTAGGCCTTCGGCTAGATACAGACTGCCAGAGGATAAGTTTACCTCAAGCAAAGATCAGATCAATAGCTCAAGCAGTTCAAGTGATCTTGGGCAAGAAGAGGCCGACTATTCGCCTATGTATGCGACTGCTGGGGAAGATGGTGGCCGCCTTCGAGGCTGTGCCCTACGCCCAGATCCATACCAGATATCTTCAGGCAGCCATTCTCTCTGCTTGGAACAAGTCCATTCAGGCGTTAGATCGCCCGTTAGTGCTCTCCCCGAAGGTCCGGCGCAGCCTGTCTTGGTGGCTGGTCTCTCAAAATTTGTCAAAAGGGAAATCCTTTTGCCCCATCAGGTGGAAGATAGTATCCACGGATGCCAGCCTGTCAGGTTGGAGGGCAGTTCTAGAAGAACAGACCCAGCAAGGGCAGTGGTCGGAGGCAGAAAAACTGCTTCCCATCAATATCTTGGAGATCAGAGCTGCTCGGCTGGCCCTGATCGCCTGGACTCTCCCCCTTCAGGGTCTGCCAGTAAGGATACAGTCCGACAACGCCACTGCGGTGGCATACATAAACCACCAGGGGGGCACGAAGAGCCCAGCAGCCCAAAGAAAAGTAAACCTGATTTTCTCATGGGCCGAAGCCCATGTACCCTGCATCTCGGCGGTGTTCATCCCAGGGATAGACAATTCTCAAGTAGATTGAGTCGTCAACAGTTGCTCCCGGGGGAATGGTCTCTTCACCCCCAGGTATTCCAAGAGATTTGCCAAAGATTCGGAGTCCCAGATGTGGACATTATGGCAGCGAGATCCAACAAAAAGTTGGACAAATTCATATCCCGAGCCAGGGATCCCTCGGCCTACGGTCCGATGCGTTGGTTTGCCCTTGGCACCAGTTTTCTCTTCTGTATGCGTTCCCTCCACTGCAGATGATTCCCCGCCTTCTACGGAGGATCCGGGTGGAGCGCAGGCCTGTGATCCTGGTGGCCCCAGCCTGGCCCAGGAGGGCTTGGTACGCGCTCATCGTGAAGATGTCAGTCGGGGCGCCGTGGCCGCTCCCCCTGCGCCCAGATCTGCTGTCTCAGGGCCCAATCTGCCATCCTGCTTCACAGCAGCTAAATTTGACGGCTTGGCGGCTGAATCCCTAATTCTTAAGGGCAGAGGCCTCTCAGATCAGGTCATATCTACGTTGATTCAGGCTAGGAAACCGGTCTCCAGAAATATTTATTACAGAGTCTGGAGAACCTATGTGGAGTGGTGCGAGTCTCAAAAATGGCATCCTCGAAAGTTTTTTATTGACAGGATCTTGCGATTCCTCCAGGTTGGCGTTGACAAAGGGTTGGCTCTTAGTACTCTAAAGGGGCAGGTGTCGGCTTTATGAATATGGTTTCAAAGACCCTTGGCCACCCATTCGCTTATGAAAACCTTCTTGCAGGGGGTCTTGCATGTGAATCCCCCTATTAGAGCTCCCCTCTGCCCCTGGAATTTAAATCTGGTCTTGTCAGCTTTACAAAGGCAGCCGTTTGAACCTCTGACAGAAATCCCTCTTGTGCTACTAACCCGAAAGTTGGTTTTCTTGGTGGCTATGGCTTCGGCCAGAAGGGTTTCCGAGCTGGCAGCCTTGTCATGCAGGGAGCCATACCTCATTCTGCATAAGGACAGAGTGGTTCTGCGGCCTCAACCTTCTTTCCTTCCTAAGGTCATATCCAGTTTTCACTTGAATCAGGACCTAGTCCTACCATCCTTCTTTCCTACTCCCCAGTCCAGAGAGGAAAGACGGCTTCATACTTTGGACGTGGTTCGAGCCATGAGGGTCTATCTCAAGGCTACAGAGAAGATTCGGAAAACAGATGTGCTTTTTGTTCTTCCGGATGGCCCCAAGAAGGGTCAGCCGGCTGCCAAGTCTTCCTTGGCTAGGTGGATTAAGCAGCTGATTTTTCAGGCATATGGTCTGAAGCGCGTTCCACCTCCCTTATCAGTTAAAGCCCATTCTACGAGGGCCATGAGTGCCTCCTGGGCGGCACACCATCAGATCTCTATGGCACAGGTTTGCAAGGCGGCAACCTGGTCTTCCGTACATACGTTTACTAAATTTTATAAGTTGGACGTTGCAAAGGGTACGGACGCAGCTTTTGGGCAGGCGGTCCTACGGGCAGCAGTATAGAATCCTCTGGCCCGGTTCACGCCCCCTTGTTTTTCTGTTGGTGGAGCCATGTTTTCTCCTGACAATGTTTTTATTTGGCTATTCTTGGCCTTACGGTCTCCCTCCCTTCATAGAGCATTGCTTTAGGACATCCCAAGTGTAATGGCTATGCGCTCTGTGTCCCGTGATGTACGATAAAGAAAAAAGGATTTTTAATAAACAGCTTACCTGTAAAATCCTTTTCTTGAAGTACATCACGGGACACAGAGCTCCCACCCCTCTTTTGGGGAACATTGTGTAACCTCGGGAGAATTGCTTGCTACAAAACTGAAGCACTCCCAGTGGGAGGGGGTTATATAGGGAGGAAACTTCCTGTGAAATTGATTACACCAGTGTCCACACCTGAAGGTACCCATATAACCCAAGTGCAATGGCTATGCGCTCTGTGTCCCGTGATGTACTTCAAGAAAAGGATTTTACAGGTAAGCTGTTTATTAAAAATCCTTTTTTTTAGCACAGCTCACTTCCAACTGAAGGCGTAGACTTGTAACGAACTACTAGTAATCAAGATCATGCATACAAAAGTTATTGCAGTCTTTATACAGTATATATATAATATACCTTTTTTTGCACCGTAAGACGCACTATATGCTGCACGATTAATCGCGGAGAGAATCGCGATCTCGATTCTCCACGCCCACGATCTCCCCGCCGGATGACCCGCGATTTTCCAGTGCGGCCATAGGAAACGCACTGAATTATTCTCACCTGTCTTATGTGCATGTGTCCCAGAAGTCGCTCACATTCTCCATCACCACCATCCTCCAAATCCGCAGCATGTCGCCATCCGCCGCCGTGCCGCATGGCATGCCGGGATATGTAGTCCCGCCTCTGTTGTTATTGAAGGGAGAGTTCTCCTTGTAGAACTACCAATCCCAGGATTCCTATCGGGCCTGGTTCCAGACAGGGAGTGGAGCAGAGAATGCTGACCGGACCCGGTGAGATGAGGGCAGGTGCTGGGGAGCCCAGCCAGAGCTTTACTGCTGGAGGAGGCATAAGACGGGGGGCACCAGGGTGAGGGCCGGCGGAGGGGTTCCGTGTACTACCTGGGGGCCTGAGCGAGAGTATACATATATGGATAGGGGTGACAACATGGGCAATGGTGACAACATGGATAGGGGTGACCAGGGCTGTGGAGTCGGTAGATAAATGTTCCGACTCAGTTTTATGTACTTCCGACTCCCCGACTCCTCTGTATTAATATGCGAATGTATTTTATACATTCCTTGAGGGAAAGAAACACAACCTACCACAGGACTACTGGCTGGGAAGCCAACAGTCTACTGTATTGCACAGTTTAAGCAAAAGACAAACACAATGAAAACAGTTTTTTATAAAAAAAAAAAATATTAATCAATCAAGTGGCTGGATAGTAGCAGCAGGCATAAATATCAGGAACAGGATCTTTACCAGTTCAAAAATACAAACCACATTATTTGGTTGTTTTAGAACAAAAACAAAGCTTATCTATAATGAACCAAAAACAAAATCTGTAAAACCTAGAAATGGTTTATATTAATCTTGAAATATACAGGGAGTGCAGAATTATTAGGCAAGTTGTATTTTTGAGGATTAATTTTATTATTGAACAACAACCATGTTCTCAATGAACCCAAAAAACTCATTAATATCAAAGCTGAATATTTTTGGAAGTAGTTTTTAGTTTGTTTTTAGTTTTATCTATTTTAGGGGGATATCTGTGTGTGCAGGTGACTATTACTGTGCATAATTATTAGGCAACTTCCTTTCCTTTGCCAAAATGGGTCAAAAGAAGGACTTGACAGGCTCAGAAAAGTCAAAAATAGTGAGATATCTTGCAGAGGGATGCAGCACTCTTAAAATTGCAAAGCTTCTGAAGCGTGATCATCGAACAATCAAGCGTTTCATTCAAAATAGTCAACAGGGTCGCAAGAAGCGTGTGGAAAAACCAAGGCGCAAAAAAACTGCCCATGAACTGAGAAAAGTCAAGCGTGCAGCTGCCAAGATGCCACTTGCCACCAGTTTGCCCATATTTCAGAGCTGCAACATCACTGGAGTGCCCAAAAACACAAGGTGTGCAATACTCAGAGACATGGCCAAGGTAAGAAAGGCTGAAAGACGACCACCACTGAACAAGACACACAAGCTGAAACGTCAAGACTGGGCCAAGAAATATCTCAAGAATGATTTTTCTAAGGTTTTATGGACTGATGAAATGAGAGTGAGTCTTGATGGGCCAGATGGATGGGCCCGTGGCTGGATTGGTAAAGGGCAGAGAGCTCCAGTCCGACTCAGACGCCAGCAAGGTGGAGGTGGAGTACTGGTTTGGGCTGGTATCATCAAAGATGAGCTTGTGGGGCCTTTTCGGGTTGAGGATGGAATCAAGCTCAACTCCCAGTCCTACTGCCAGTTTCTGGAAGACCCCTTCTTCAAGCAGTGATACAGGAAGAAGTCTGCATCCTTCAAGAAAAACATGATTTTCCTGCAGGACAATTCTCCATCACACGCGTCCAAGTTCTCCACAGCGTGGCTGGCAAGAAAGGGTATAAAAGAAGAAAAACTATTGACATGGCCTCCTTGTTCACCTGATCTGAACCCCATTGAGAACCTGTGGTCCATCATCAAATGTGAGATGTACAAGGAGGGAAAACAGTACACCTCTCTGAACAGTGTCTGGGAGGCTGTGGTTGCTGCTGCACGCAATGTTGATGAACAGATCAAAACACTGACAGAATCCATGGATGGCAGGCTTTTGAGTGTCCACCAAAGAAAGGTGGCTATATTGGTCACTGATTTGTTTTTGTTTTGTTTTTGAATGTCAGAAATGTATATTTGTGAATGTTGAGATGTTATATTGGTTTCACTGGTAAAAATAAATAATTGAAATGGGTATACATTTGTTTTTTGTTAAGTTGCCTAATAATTATGCACAGTGATAGTCACCTGCACACACAGATATCCCCCTAAAATAGCTAAAACTAAAAACAAACTAAAAACTACTTCCAAAAATATTCAGCTTTGATATTAATGAGTTTTTTGGGTTCATTGAGAACATGGTTGTTGTTCAATAATAAAATTAATCCTCAAAAATACAACTTGCCTAATAATTATGCACTCCCTGTAGTTATAGGCTTAGCAAATGCAAATCAATTAATTGTAGAGTTCTAAGGAAGAGAATTGCCTCTGCCAGATCCTTTCATAGAGGCTCTTAAGTCAGACTTTATTATTTTTAGGGCTGAAAAAAATCTTTTTTTTTTTTTTTTATTCCAATGTAAATTTAGTCGGCATTGTTTGCCGACTCCAGGTACCCAAAATTTCCCCCGACTCCACAGCCCTGGGGGTGACAACATGGGAATGGTGACAACATGAGTAGAGGTGATAACATGGGCAATATTGACAGGAACGGGGTTTACTACCGCTTTAAATAAAAAATAAAAAAAAATTGAGAATGGCGAGAGAATCGTGATCTTCATTTTATGCAAAAGAATCACGATTCTCCTTTTTCCCAGAATCGTGCATCCTTAATATCCTTCCAAATTGCTACTTTTTAGAAAAGCTCTGTGAATTTTAAGTTTATACTATAGTGTGCACCTGTTTGGATGGGAAGTGGAGACCTTTTTTTTTTTTTTTTTTTTTTTTTTTTAACTGGTTGTAAACCTTAGATATTAAATATGACCAAAGCATATCCCTCTATAAATTGTCACAATCCAGATCACTAAGTGTCTTTTCTGTCCACTGCCTTATTTCTATGCTGTTAACTCGATTTACTTCTGATGAGTTTTCCTGACGCCAGGAGAAAATGGTGACAGCCGTGATTGACAGCCTCAGCTTTGTTCATGTGTGCTTTGTGAAAAGGGGGGTGTCCCTTCCCTCTCCTCCCCTCAGCTCTGAGTTCCTCTCACTGATGTAATTTCACCTTCCCCGCTCCCTGCTTTTGAAAGCTGAGAGATCCTGTGTAAATTTTGCTCTTTGAATGTATGTAGGGGAAAGACTGCTACAGATAAACAGGTACAACTTATGTAAGGAGGATTTGTTTCATCTCTGTGTATCACCAGATCCCAGTCACTTCACTTGGTATATGTGAGGGGTTAGAACTTTAACATTTTGCTGTTGATTAGGATATATGTAGGGTTGTCCCGATACCGATACCAGTATCGGTATCGGGACCGATTCCAAGTATTTGTGGGAGTACTTGTACTCCCCCCAAATACCCCCGATACCGAAATAGAATACTCCCCCCCCCCCCCGCCGCCACCGCACCACGCTCGCCGACCGCCGCTAAACCCCGTGTAAAATTGTAAAACCCACGGTGCCATGTATAGACACGCGATTGGACGGATCCGTCCAATCGCGAGCAAGGGGGGAGTGTCTATACACGTATACGTGCATAGACACTCCCCCTTGCTCGCGATTGGACGAATCCGTCCAATCGCGTGTCTATACATGGCGCCGCGGGTATGTGTTGCACAGGGATTAACCCTGCAGGCTGCAGCAGCGACGGCGGCGGAGGTATGGGGGACATGACATGGCTGCAATATGGGGCACAGGACATGACATGGCTGCATATGTGGGGGGACATGACATGGCTGCATATGTGGGGGGACATGGCTGCATATGTGGGGGGACATGGCTGCATATGTGGGGGGGACATGACATGGCTGCATATGTGGGGGGACACATGACATGGCTGCATATGTGGGGGGGACACATGACATGGCTGCATATGTGGGGGGGGACACATGACATGGCTGCATATGTGGGGGGGACACATGACATGGCTGCATATGTGGGGGGGGGACACATGACATGGCTGCATATGTGGGGGGGACACATGACATGGCTGCATATGTGGGGGGGACACATGACATGGCTGCATATGTGGGGGGGGACACATGACATGGCTGCATATGTGGGGGGGACACATGACATGGCTGCATATGTGGGGGGGACACATGACATGGCTGCATATGTGGGGGGGGCATGGCTGCATATGTGGGGGGGGCATGGCTGCATATGTGGGGGGGACATGACATGGCTGCATATGTGGGGGGGACATGGCTGCATTTGGGGACACGTTTAAAAAAAGTATCGGTATTCGGTATCGGCGACTACTTGAAAAAAAGTATCGGTACTTGTACTCGGTCCTAAAAAAGTGGTATCGGGACAACCCTAGATATATGTCATAACATTATTGGTAAAAGTTGTTGACCTTCCCTTGTTTTGTAAGTGCTGTCCCTCCTTTAACTATATAATGGAATGTTTGTTGCAACTATCGAGGTATCCAGTCAGCTGCTGAATAAGCATTGATGTTTATTTTACAGATCACCAGGAGATCCTAATTCTGAAAACCTAGAAAATAGCCGAATGTAAGTATCAATACTCCTACTTCTTTAACTTTAATAATAAACTATTTCAAACATGCATTCGGAAAATGGTCCTGAAGGTATGAAGGAGAAACACTCCCTCAGGGGACAAAACCTAAATTGCTCACCATTTCCCGATTAACATTTTTCATATCTCTGTACCTCATCCATATACCACAGTGAAAGGCAGTCTGTATAGTATGGTCTTTTGTATAATCAATTGTTGGCTGATAATTTTAACTAGCAAATAACCCAGCCTCCAAGATTCCCCCCCCCCCCCCCCCCTAGACACATTCCTTCCCCTGTATGCATTTGTGGACAGGAAACTGTAGCGCCACACTTTGTCATTCAATGAACAGAGCAGAAGGGGTTATTTTCCAAAATATCTAATGTGCTCAGCCATTTTTTATTTTTTGACAGTGCAATATCGTGGTTTTCTATTTTAGTAATTCTGACAAAATACAGCGCAAACTGCCATATGAAAATTTCAGGTGTCTGCTGACCTGCATTTTATTTTGGGCAAATTGATACATGTTAAATTTTGTTTCTGGCTATAAGCTCCCATATAGTGATAGAAATACTTCAATACTTTATAGGGAAGCCTGACCATTATTAGGTTTTTATCAGGGCAGACTTGGGCTTCGTGTTCACTAGCCTACACTGTCGGCTCCTAAACTTGAGTTTAGGAGCTTTTGGTGGTGGTTTTTTTTTTTTTTTGCTAAACTCAACTCCTTTAAACGCCTATGTGTCAATGTACACTTGGGCTTTTACCAAAATTTAGGAGCTGCTGCAGTTAGGGGGAGCTTCAACCACTCTCTCCTGAATGTGGAAGTTTTGTGTTCAGGCTAGGAACGTTTTGATCGCCGGCCGTGGGAGAACACAAAATTCGGCAAGTCCGCAAGCATGTTTATTGTGGAATGGTGAGAAACTTTTACCCTTAATCTCCATAGGCGACGTTTAAAAAATTCTACAGGTTGCATTTTCTGAGTTACAGAGGAGCTCTAGGGCTAGAATTATTGCTCTCGCTCTACAAATCACGGTGATACCTCACATGTGTGGTTTAAACACCGTTTTCATATGCAGGGGCTGCTCACGTATGCGCTCGCTTCTGCACGCAAGCTTGGCGGGACAGGCCGCGTTTAAAAATAAAATAACAATTTCTTATTTTACATTTTTTTTTTTTTTTACTTTGTTTTCTTAAAAAGAAAAAAAAAGTCACATGTATTCCTATTGCAAGGAATGTAAACATCAGGCTAGGACGTGATTCTCTAGCTATGCTAAACTGTTAGCCTGATACAGTTGACTATCCTGCTAATAGTCAAGCAGGGTAGTCAACCATAGTAGTACCTTTTTGGTTCAGGAAAATACGTTATTAGGCAATGTGCTAATGTGGATGGAATTGTTGGGGCTAAGAAATGTATACGATTGCATAGCTGGTATTCTATGTCCACCTTTGCCCTTGGAGAATGTGGCAATTTATTACAATAAAAAAAAAATGTCTTTGTCCCAAATGATAGATGTTCAGTAGAATAATATAAACATATCAGATTCATATGTAGTATAGAGGATCTTATGCGCTAGCCAAATGAATTCAGAAGAAATCCACAATAGGGGAGGAAGTGGTTAAATATGTGAAATTGCTGCTCAATCTATAAGTGTACAAATCACTATAAAGTCTAAAATAATAAAAAAAAAAAAAAAAATGATGAGCGCAGTATGGTCAAGATAGAAATGTTTGACGAGAGTTGCTTTTATTTATTTAGGAAAAAAGTAGTTGAAAGATATTGAAATGGCCTTTAAATTCCTGTGTATGGTCAGCATCAAAGTGACTATAGACGACTACCCCTGTCACAAAGAACAGTGGGTGCTGAAAGATCTGACATTATTTGAACACTTTTAGCTCAGTGATCTTTGATCTTAACCCATGGATTCAGCAGCAGTAGTGGAATGTTCCTAAACCAAAGAAAAGGCCTATGGTCAGATATTTGTCATTTACTTGGTGGTACTGCATTTAAAGTATATGATCTGCAGTAATATGCGCAAATCAACTTTTAAAGGTTTTAGACCATAATCAGTATATACATATAATTGTGTGATTTCTATTTTTAAACATTGTCATATTCTCTATTTGGAGTATTGCAAGCCTATCTATACTGTTAAAAATACACTGGTCAGTCATAAATGTATGACCATCCACCATAAACATTCAAGGCATGGTCTCCATTAGACCTCTGAAGGTATACTGTGGTATCTGGCACCAAGACTCAGTAGCAGATCTTTAAGTCCTGCAATTTGTGAGGTATGACCTCCATAGTGCATCATCCTGGAAAGCAACACACGCACGTAGCCATTCACATGATGTGTAAGAAAAATTGATTCATCAGATCGGGTTACTTTCTTCCATTGGTCCAGTTTTAATTCTTACGTGCCCATTTTTCCGGGACATCCCACCGATGCTTGCTTTTGGATTGAGATCTGGAGAATTTGTCAACACCAAAAATTTCTTCTGTTCTCAAACCGTTCTTGAATTCATCAGACCAAGCCACCTTCCATTGTTCCTGTGGTCCATTTCTGATGGTCATGTGTCCATTGTAGGTTCTTTTGGATGTGGGCACTCTGACCGGTTTGCGTCTACACATTCCCATACACAACAAACTGCAATTTTACTGTGTGGTCTGACACCTTTCTAAAGAACTGACCGATGTGTTCTGCTTGGCATGATTGTTTTTTAATAAGAAACTAGAGGGAGTGGCAGGAACACCTGGGATTTCACATATAGGAAGCAATACAAAGAGAATAGGATGTTTTTCATGCAAGTACATGGTACAGCATGCACATATCAGGACTATGTAATGTTGGGTTTACATACTTTTTAACTGCCCATGACGCTGTTGCCAGTTCACCAGTTTTCCTTCCTTTTGAATGACTTTTAGCAGGTCCTGACCACTGCAAGCTGGAACATACCATTTTTTTTTTCAACTTCAGGGTCAACATGTTTACTTGCTGCCTAATATATCCCACCCACTTTCAGATGCCACTGTAATGAGGTTATACTTTACCTGTCAGTGGTCAAAAGTTTATGGTTGATTGGTGTATATGGCAAAATATTGGTTAATGGTCACTTTGGTGAAAGGATACACTGATGCTTTTTTTTAACTTAAATCTGATTTTTTTTTTTTTTTTTTGGATTACTAAATGTATTTAAAAAAAGCTTTAGGGTAATCTATCTAAAGGTATTTTTTATTTTATTTAAAGGGGTTGTAAAGGAAAACATTTTTTTTTTTTTTCATAATAAGCATCCTTTACCCACAAACATTCCTCTTCTTCCTCATTGTTCGTTTTTGCTCAGAAGTTGCTCTATTTCTTATCTGTTCTATTCACTTCCTGCTTGTCCGATTGTTACTCACCACCGTGAAGGGAGGCTTTACTGCGGTGGTCAGTAACGTGCTTGCCCCCTCCTGGGAACTGCATCTGTGCAGCAGGACGCTCTCTATGTGTTAAAGCAGTGATGGCGAACCTTGGCACCCCAGATGTTTTAAAACGACATTTTTCATGGTGCTTATGCACTCTGCAGTGAAGTTAAGCATCATGGGAAATGTAGTTCCAAAACATCTGGGGTGCCAAGGTTCGCCATCACTGTGTTAGAGACTTCAAGGAGGTGTGAATTACTGGGCGTGCCGCAATGCATACTGGAAAATATAGTTCTTACATGAACAAGTGATGCAAACCAGGAAGTGAATGAGAGAACAGAAACTAGAATGCCGGAGGTGATATAGATGAAGGAATTTAATAGGTATTTACTAGTTTGTTAGCAGAATCATTACACTAGTCTGTCTGAGACAGGCATTTTAGGCAACATTCTTTTTTCTTTACAACTCCTTTTAGATACATGCAGTACAGTATAAAGTTTAAACATGTAACGGAGCTTAGTTATATAGCATGAGGCTGTATATTCTGCAATATTTACATTTTTGGTAAAATCATTTAATGAATGCAAGCTGAGATAACATGCACTGCATTCACACATTACCTACCTGGGCCTCTTCTCTCTCCAGTGATGTCCACGATCCCCCTCAGCCATCTAGGACACTCCTGATTGGCTGTGACAGGGCAGCGGCGCCATTGGCTCCCGTAGCTGTCAGTTGGGCAGGCAGCCATTTAGGGGGGAATGGTGGCGGGGCTCAATGTCTGAATGAATACACAGAGCTCTGACTTGGCTTGGGTGCCCCCTGTAGCAAGCTGCTGGCTGAGGGACACTCAAAGGACGGAGGGTCTAGAAGCAGCAAAGGGGGAGCTGAGAAGAGGAGGGTCCGGATTGCACTGTGCAAAACCAACTGCACAGCAGGTAAGTATAACACGTTTGTTTTATTTAGGAAAAATAAGAGTCTTTGCACCTGTAATTTGAGATACATCATGGCAGTGCCTGTTAGCGGATATCCACTCACCTGCTGTCGCCATGTCCCTCACCCGGTTAACACTGCGTCTTCACCAGACGTGAGTGGGACAGTCGGCAGGACAGAGGAGTCGTCGCTGCAGGACAGAGATGACCGTTTTCTCTTTTAATAATTATGATTTAAATCAAGTTGATTTAAAGGGGTTGTAAAGGTACAATTTTTATTTAATTTTTTTCCCCTAAATAGCTTCCTTTACATTAGTGCAGTCCTCCTTCTATTACCTCCTCCTTCCATTTTGCCTTTAAATGTCCTTATTTCTTCTGAGAAATCCTCACTTCCTGTTCTGTCTGTAGCTACACACAGTAATGCGAGGCTTTCTCCCTGGTGCGGAGTGTTGTGCTCGCCCCCTCCCTTGGACTACAGGAGAGTCAGGACGCTCTCTACATTGCAGATAGAGAAAGGAGCTCTGTGTTAGTGACTTTCCTGTTCAAGGGAGGGGGCGAGCAAGACTCTCCACACCAGGGAGAAAGCCTTGCACTACTGTGTGGTGAGTTACAGACAGAAGAACAGGAAGTTATGATCTCTCAGAAGAAATAAGGACATTTAAAAGTAAAATGGAAGGATGAGGTAAGTGAAGGAGGATTGCACTAATGTAAAGGAAGCTGTTTAGAAAAAAATGGTACCTTTTACTATCTCTTAAGTCAAACTGATTCTCTTCAGTAACCCAAGAAAATACCCTCTTCATACGAAGTGAACAAGCAATTCACTGACAAGCTTGATGTGACCTAAGACAGTGTTTTTCAACTCCAGTCCTCAAGGCCCCCCAACAGGTCAGGTTTTCAGGCTTTCCATTATTTTGCACAGGTGATTTGATCAGTTTCACTGCCTTAGTAATTACCACAGCCATTTCATCTAAGGGGAATCCTGAAAACTTGACCTGTTGGTGTGCCTTGAGGACTGGAGTTGAAAAACACTGACCTAAGAAATGAGGAAGAAAAGATTTCTGAAAATGAAGGTATATTCATGTCGACAGTTAAACTATTTGCCCACTCATCAGTAGTTCCTTACTGCTCTGGATTTCATAGAATAGGGCAGCTAGAAGAATGCTCTTTGTCTTTTTATGTTTCCACCATTACATCCCCTAGTTTAATAAACGTTTGTTTTCTGCTGCAATTTGTTAGGCTTGATGCACATGGACATATAAACTGGCAGCAAGAACATGTATAAAATGTGGTCTATGGTGCATCTGGACTCGTATGGAAATGCATGCACTTATGTGTGTATGAGTTGAGATGCACACTATGTACAAAGTAATTATTCAGAATGACTGAAGGCATGATCATTCTGCACACATTTTTGATGTTTACATCTGCCACTTGGTCCTGAATGAATCCTTCCCAGGAAGCAGTGACAGCAGTGCAGAATAACTTCATCTATGAATTCTTCTGAATGAATGCCAAGGTTTTTTTGTGCCACGGCCACTGTAACCTAGTGTGAATGAACCCATAGCATACAATACTTCTGCATTCAAATCCGTAAAAAAAAACTGCAGTATATGCTGTTAAAATCTGACTCTCTGTTTTTATTATGCCCATGTGCATGATCCCTTACAAATGCAATAGTCCGTTTTGTTGTCATTGTTCTTGGCAGCCTAAATATTCAGAGGCAAAAAGTCACTTAACCTATATTAAATCCATTTCATTAACTTGTGAATGTGATACAGGTTTAATCCCAATCAAGAGTTTATATGTTTACATTTTCAGAAGATTATTAGAATAGAATATAATTTTAATTAAGTTGGTATCGTGGATGGCGATCTTTTGCTGCACACCACCAGCTTCTGTCTTGTAATCTTTTAGCGGAGAGCTGCCAGCTGTATTTTTATGGCCTTTTCCTTGCAATGATAGCAATAGGTTATATAAATGTCAAATATCTCAGTTTCTGTACAGCTGTCAGTTATTTAGCATACTTCATTCTGATTGTTATTAGTAGATCTTTCACATAATGTTAAAAAGGTAA